>AWOL01S0022861.1:40611-52189 GCA_000715115.1 Nicotiana otophora
GGGGTGGGTAGGGTGAGGCCGAGGTGCAAGCTGGTAGGTCGGGGTCTGGAGGCCCATGGTGGCGAGGGTGTGGATTGGAGGGTGGAAATAGGAGTAGGGAAGGTTAAACGAGAGTTTTGAAAAAATGTTTTCACTCCTTTTGGTAGGGAAATTATTTTTTTCTAATTGGAGGAGAATAAATTTTTTAGAAAAATATTTTTCATAACATTTAAGCCAACATAATATGAGATTTTCTGATACCAAACATATCCTAAGTTCTAAAACTTGTATTAGATTACGTTCATCAAACAATGAGTGGACTTGGACAATTCTCTTTATTTTTTTACAACTAATTTGGGGTGTACCGGAAAATAGAATTATTATATGTTAAACTATAAATCTTTGGAGAATTTCATTTATATCAATTGATAGGGTACAGAATGTTAAGAAGATCTTGAGAAGAATTTTCTGATATGCTTTCCTTTCTTGGTATATTGCATTAGATAAACAACGTTCCCGCATCCAATGATTTACATACATTAATATAAGCGACGATAGCTTTTTCTCACAGTGGAAGATTTTTTTTCTTTTCTTTTTTTGACCCTTTGACGGCATCTTTATCACTACTAAAATGGAAAGAAAAATTAGCCATTTAATAGCTACAATAACAATTCACGATATCTTTGGAAACTTTCATTGCATTAATTTTTATAGGGTACAAAATGTTAAGAAGCTTTTTTACACCTAGGTTCCAAAATATCTACCTTTTTTTTCAAAGTTACATATGCATACTCTCTCCGAATAATTTCATTGGTTATTGGTTTGAAAATTTCTTGATTCTACAACATTCGCCGTTCGAGCTTGGGAAATGAAAGTTCTTTTGGTAAAAACATTTTATCTTCTTAGTCAATTAGTGAGTTTTGAATACTAAATGGTTAAACAAAAAAGATTAAAGTAAATATTTTCATTTGAGCCCATATCCATACTTTGCAGATGTATCGTATGCTCTTACCAATGTCACATTCAATGTCGTCTTTTCTATAGTACGAATCATTTATTTAGCTACGAAGATAAAGGAAAATCCCAAATCTTATTTCCATATAAAGAACGACAATGCTATTAGCGATCTTATAAATATCATCCAATATTCTTGCATTGCCCTTCCTTAACAAACAACACTATTTTCATCATTTCAGAGTTATAATGTCCTTCTCTGCATTGGAACAGCAACTCATGATGCAAAGTTATCCATTCATGGTATACACGATAAAAAATAAAAAAAAATAAAAAAACTTATTTGGTGTTCTTTTTTTCTTCTTCTCATTTTTATGTTCATTTTCTTTTATCTTGTTTACTTCTTTTTTACTATGTTAATCCATTAACAGACATGCGTTTTGTGGGTCGACAATCGCACTTCAGGATGGCAAAAAACCGTGGCGAAAGTCTTCAAAAATGTCCATGGTATTTTTACACTTCCTTTTCCTATGTAATATGTGAGTTTTTTTAAATAATATATTCCTTCCATTTCAGTTCTATTAGTAAGTTTTAAAAAAAATAATTCCTTTTTAAATTTAAAAATAATTTAATTAAAACTTTCAATTCTACCATCAATGAGAAAATAATTAGCCACACAAATATTCTGCCATTTTTAACACCACAAGTTTCAGAAAATTTATAGCTCCACAAATATTATGGCTTGTTTAAGTTTCACATAAATTAAAATAGAGTGAGTACATTTTTTGAATTCTTTCATGGTGGACAGGGGCGGACCTATGCTATATAAATAGGGGTCACTGACACCCGTAAAGTTCGGCAAAAACTCCATGTATACATGTATATGCCTTTAAAAAATAGTGATATATTAGTAGTGGGTCAAAAGTAAATTTTGGTTGAATTCAAAAATGCACCCATGTGTTTCAAATCCTAGATCCGCCTCGGATGGTAGATTGTTAGTAATCTGTTTCATTTGTTCTCATATTTTTAAAAATGTTAAATAGGTATCAGAAATTGCAGAATGAATGGAGATGGGATGATTGAAGTGTCAGGAAATGTGGATCCAAAAGTACTTCTAAAAAGGCTAGGAAAAGCAGGGAATAAAGCAGAGTTGTGTTGGTTTCAATTTGGAGAATGTTCAAGTAATCTTTTTATTAGCCAATCTGATTACTATGGACAATTAGATGGTAGGTTTCTTCATTACAGAGATCAGCTTAATCCTCAATTAAGACGACGTTCCAATAAAAAATTCCATGTCGTTGATTACCATGGAAATTATGATACTGAATATGAATGCACTGTGGCGGCACAGGCATGGGAACGACGTCGTCGCACTTTGACGGCGTCAATAGCCGATAAAGGCGTCTCCTCTTGCTGTTTGATGTAATATAGGAGTATAATTTATGTCTCCTCTGTAAGAAAAATATTTATTACTGAGCCTAGAGTCATGAATGAACGCATGTATGTATTTTTATGGTTTTTATTTGATGATACATTTCTTAATTATATTGTATTTTTAGTATTAACGTTCACAGATATCTCTATATACCGGTCTTAAGTTATGAAAAATCCTCACTCTACCTGTGTAAATTTAAACCCTCAAGTTTAATCCAAGTAATTCATATTATTATTTTGCTGCATGTAATATCCAAGGGGTCGTTTGGTTTGAGTTATAAAAAATTATCATGGTACAAACTTAGGTGTTACTTATCCTGCATTTGATTGTCATTTCCATTTTCAGCATAAATAATGTAGTAGTAAATTTTAACACTTTAAAAAACTTCAGACGATCAACGTAGTTTAGCTAACCTATTATAGCATGTTAGTTATCATTTTTATGAGGTTACTCATTAATGCATATCATAAATAAACATGATTGTGTAAATCAGTGCATAGAACTTAAACTCATAAATATTATCGGTATATGAAATGGGATAATTTACACATGAATTAGCTGCACTTGGATAAAGCACTTAAAGACCAAAATAACTTAGTACATATGGTAGCTCTTCTCCTCAAGCCCTTCAAAATACTCCATAAGAACAGAGAATACTCCTCAAACAGGTCTTTGTAGTATATATAACCTGGACCAGAGCTTAAAGGCGATATAGACAGAGAGAATTTACCAGATCAAAAACCGATTAAAACTAAAACATGTTTTTCAAATTAAACAAGGTTCAAATAATGTTTTAATACAATGAATCAAATATCCAACAAAAAAAGCATTTATACTAAATAATCAAGTATTTATTAATCTTTCTATTACGATCCATTTACTGTATTACTTGCACAACAAGGTTCATTTAGTGTTTTTTTTTGTGATGATAACTTGAATTCAGTTTCCCCCTAACATCTTATGGAGATTGGAGAGAAGAAAGTAACACTCCGCATTTTGGTTTAACATTAATCTCAAAAAAAGCAAGTCACTACTAAGAAAGTTTTGTTCAAACCACACATTTTCATTGCTCTGCTTCAAGACGTAGACTCCGATATTCAATTTCAGCAAATAACATGACCTCCTTGAAAGAGTAGAATAAGAAATAGAAATTGCTGATGAAACATAATCTTCAGCTTTTCTCCATAGCTGATGGACGAAAAGTGTCAAGGTAAACTTCTACATTCTGATGATTCAGAATCTTTTCTACCAGTCTCGACAGGAGAAAGACCATAAAATTCTGTCAAGTAAGCCAAAGCTTCTGAGTTGTTGTTACAAACCTTCCACAATGATGCAACCTCATTCTTGGAAACAGTGCCCCACTTCTCGCAATCATTGAGGAACTCCAGCAAATTGGAATAAAATGAGTCATAGTTCATTAGAAGAAAAGGAACAGGAAGTTGAGATCCAATTCTTTCGAGTTGAATCAAAGCCATAATCTCAAAAACCTCGTCAAGGGTACCAATTCCACCGGGAAGGGCGACAACAGCTGTCCTCTCAGAGCTTTTACATCTCACAACAGCATCCACCAACCCATGTTTCCTTGCAGAGAAAAACCTGCGTATAATACGATTTGATGAATACAAGGGTTAATTGAACATGAGAAAAATAATGCATTTATGCTATCATAGGGAAGCGCCTATTGAGAACTGCCCAACTGTGGTTCCTTTGGCTTTACAACGTGTCCTTAGTTACCTGCATGTCAGATAACTCTCTGATGGCAAGTAAGGATGAAAATTTGAAGCCGTCCATTCCCCAGCTTCTCTACCTATCTTGAACCCACCAACACGCTTCCCTGCTTGTAGGGCACCTTGCGTTGCAGCATCCATTAAGCCTGGCCCAGCACCCGACCATGTTGTACAATCTAAGAGGGCTGCAATCTATCGAACAAGTAGTATTTAGAAAAAGCTCAGCTGATCAAGGCTCTTCTTGAACTATAAAATAGTAAAGCTTACACTTTCTTCTAAAATAGTATGTCTTTAGATACAAGCTCACCATTTCTCGTTATTTCTCCTACGTGTTCATTCCTTTCTATTTCTTTACCCCTAAACTTAAATAAAGTTTACTAACCTTGCTGCCCAATTCGAAGGTTTTAACATAGTGTGGATGTTCAGGACCCATCCTTGAAGATCCTAAATACACAGCACCCCGACCAAGCCTGTGTATTAATTCATAGCATTGCTCAATCTCTTTCTTGACCTGCATATTCAATAGATTGTTACTTTAGGAAACCTTCAGAACTAGATGTATTGTGTAATCAAGATGCAATATAATTAACGTGCCAAAATTTAAGCAATATATCTGAAACAGATATTCTTTCTCTTTCTCATCCACAAATCATTATCAAGGCAATTCCGTCAGATACAAAAAAACACTGCAATAAAAACTCAGATCTATGACTATTCACAAAAAGTAAAGGTCATAACAAACAAGTAAACATGCCTTAGCAACTGACTGGCATTTCCAAGATGTGTTGCTAATCCACTATCAATTGAAAGAGAGGGCGGGTACATTAGAATTGTGCTTGGTAATTTTCCCCGATAGTTGTTCTCCAATGGAAACGTGGAAATTTGTTTTTTAATGAATCACTGGCTGACGATATTTACTCCATCATTTAGAAATCATGCCACTAAAAAGTTTCCAGTTTCCGCCAATGATCGATTACATATAGTCATGGTGCATAGCTTTTTATATAGATTCTCAAGTCTAATGAGTCAGAGTCCATGCTAAGATATTCAGCTGTCTAGCCTACTTTTGGAGTAAGTCATTTTTTTATACATCAGCAAGTGGTAAGGAAGGAAAGGAAGTTGGAGTACAAGATTCTTATGAACCAAAAATCAAGTGGGCTGTTATATTATATACCACAGCTACTTGTAGCAAGCAAGCCATCTCTGATATATCACAAATTTTCCGGGAGGATAAACAGAGTAAGAGCCCGTTTGGATTAGCTGATTGTAAATAGCTGATAAGCTTGAAGTGCTTAAAAGCATTTTTAAGCGCTGAAACCGATTTTTTAAATAAACATTTACGTGTTTGAAAAAATGTGCTGAAATTGATAATAAGCAGTTGATTTATTTGGTAGATAAGTGCTGATAAGCTGTTATTTTGTTAAAATGACTAAAACACCCTTAAAAACTTTACAAAAAATTATAAATTAAAATTTTTCTTTGTAAATAAAAGGATGAACAACGAATATGGAATGAAGAGAAATATTTTGGGAAAAATATTTTGTGAATTAATAAATATTATTAAGGATAAACTAGTAAAAACCTTGGTCAAACTAAAAGTGCTTATAAGCTGAAAAGTCATAAGTTGGGAGTGACCAACTTATGACTTATGGCTGATTTTAGCTTATAAGCACTTGGCTTATAAGCATTTTGGATGTTTACCAAACGCGTAGATAAACCAAAAGGTGCTTATAAGCCAATTTGACCAGCTTATAAGCTTTGCCAAACACCCTCTAAATCATTTCACCGAGTCAACAACATGATGGCAAAGTGTATTGCCTTGTAACCAGTGTGTTCCATCTCTTTCCTTATTCAGGCATTCAATCAGTTTTGAGTAAATAAAATGTCATATTAGGTGATTGATATGCTAGCTTGAGTCACTTTCATTCGTTACACTTCCTCCTAGTTGCTTATCCTGTAGTATCTAGTTCAACGTTGTCAACCTATATGCCTTTGATTTCAAGCAATCTGTAGTTGATAGTCAATATAAATACTACTAATGATATCATTAAATGTCTAACCTTAGCATGGAAGTTTTTTTTATCAGTAAACAAGAGATATTATTAATATAACAAAAACAAGACACCAAGAAGGTGATTGCTATGATCAAAGGGGTGAACACAGTCCCTAACGCCAAAAAAAAAAAAAGGGAAGGCGATCAGCTCTATACAAACGATCCTACTCCTGAAGCGAGCTAATGAAATCTATCATCTTATCTATTTCTTATACATCCTGATAATTGCACCACAGGGCTAGCATACACGAGCATCAAAATTGTATCTCTTGTACAGTGAGTCAGTGATTGCTTTTCCCTCAAAACACCTAGAGTTCCTCGCATTCCAAAGTACCCAACATACACAAGCTGAGATAGTTTTCAAGATTTCCTTCAGAGATTTATTTCTTCCTTTGAGATCCCAAGCAAGCAGTAGATCGTTCAGAGAGTTTGGCATGACCCGTTTCAACTCAATTACTCAAACATGCTAAGGAACAGATCCCATAGTTTTTTAACAATCCAGCAGTGCAAAAATAGGTGACTTCCATTCAGAGGCGGAGCCAAGATTTAAAGTTTATGGGTTTTGAATTTACAACCGAACCCATAGCTCGTTAGTTACTGGGTTCGCAATTAGGTATTTATACATATTTAATAGATTTTCTAGTACAAATACAGGGTCTGAGCAAAAAGTTACTGGGTTCGTCCGAACCCGTAGATAACACCCTCCCTCCGCCCCTGCTTCCATTCTGTTCTTCTTTATTGCAAAGGTAGAATCCGTTACGCATTGCAAAACCTCTTCTTTGGAGGTTGGACTGTGTTCATGAGTCGCTTCTCACAAGAAGCATGCTACTTTGTAAGGTGCTTTATAGATTTCCATATATTTTTCCATGGCCAAGCTTGAAAGCTATTGTCTCCTCTGTTCAACCAAGTGTAGCGAGATTTGACAGAGGAAAGTCCTTGACTTTATCATGGAAGTTATGCATGAAAGTAACGATATAGGTGCATAAGATTCAAATGTGGTCCACGGGAGGAATTACGAATAAAGGAATAACAATCGATTTTTTGCTCTAGCAAGAGGGGAGCTATTGTTTCTTTGCTGATACTGAAGCAATTGCTTAAAACTTCTAGATGTCCCTCTTACAACATAAGAGGGAAGGAGCCTCCTTCCTACAAAGCCATTTGGATATCTCCACCTCCTATCTGCCATCTCACCCCACACTCAACCTATTATTTATACATTTCGATAAATCGAGTGAATACCTCGAAGGTAGAGAGAACCGTGTACCACTTGTTACTTCTACTTGGATACAGTGGAAGAATGTTGAAAGAGAATTAAATCAAGGAATGACGAATCATGTAAAAAGAAATCACTAACATAAAATCATAGCATCAAGCTACTTTTTTGGAAATGAAAACCTCATATAGTGATTCACTTATCCTTTGTTTTCTTCAAGCAACAGGAATATAAGCTCTTGAGTTCAGGATTCTCAAACAACAATAAAAGCCAGAATTGAATATAAAGATAGTAAATTTGCCACGTCAAATTCCTAATCAGAATCTTTGTGTAGAGATCATACCGTCCTCAAATAAAAATATTCAAAACAAAATCCAAACTTGATCAGTGCCAAGTTCTATCTTCCCTTTAATCTAAAAGTAAACACAACATCCAAAGTTCTTTTTTTTTGTTTCGTTTTGATAAGTTCAAAAGTTGGAATACTCACCCAACTTTTACTTTGAACAAATTGCGACGAAATGAAGCATATGCAGCAGCTAAGTGGACGACTTAAACGAACCAAAAAACAGAAAAATGAGAGATGGGATCTTAAAATTGACCTCATTAGGACTTGTTCTTTCTTCGAAATCGATTGATTCATTCTTGCAGCAAAATGAGTTTCTTGATTGGTAGTTGAGCTTGGGCAAGTTGAGATTAAACCTCCATGTTTCTTTTCGCAAAGAAGACCCTAACATTACTTCCTTCTGATGAGAGCTTCTTAGGAAAACATGGCTCGCCATTGAAGTGGAGGGACTAGCTGCAGCAAACCCCATTTTCAAGATGCTCCCCTCTTTTGGTAGCAGGGGTCAACTGAGCTTTTGCATAAAACGCTTGGATTATTAGCCATCCTTTTGAGGAGTTTTGACCACGTTTTTAGAAAGAAAAAATACAATTGTTTTTGAATAATAGCAACAATTATTTTTCAGAATCTGAAAACAATAGCTTTTGTCGAAAAGTATTTTAATTTGGGCCCGTTTGGCCATGAGAAGTTTTTACTTTTTTTTCGGAATTAATGTTTGGGCATGAAAATTTTAAATTTCGCTTGAAATTGAATTTCAGAATTTTTAAAAATTTTAAAAACTCCAAAAAGTTATTTTTTAAAATTTTCATTTCAAATCAATCACATACGTTAAAAAACAGCTCCAAATTGTATTTATGTTCAAACACAATTTTATTTTTCAAATATCATTTTCACTTGAATTCTGTTTTTCTTTTTTCAGGAATTTTAGAATTTTTATGTCCAAACGTCCACTTAGAATCTTGACTAAACATAAATTGTTACTTTTTTTGATAAATAATAAAAGTTTATTTATCAAGTAAACTGCTACTCCAATAATAATAGAAAAACTTTTTATTGATAAAAAAAATTTAAATTAATTAATTAAATACAAATTATTAGAGTCTATTACCTTCCGAAATATATTTTTTAAAATAATTAAATTTTAGAAACTTGATCAAATAAGCTAGATTCCTCCCTTATAACTCTCATAAATAACGGAGGGGTCTGGGCAATATGCCCCAGTGGAGGGAATAATACTGTTGAATATTTGTTTGAGGATACTAGGAACACGTGGGTTCAATTTTCTATTCTTTGTCCCATTGGTGGACAAATTCATTACAAGTGAATAAGGTATACTTCAGTTTGCAATCTTTTTGGAACTCTTTTTATTTTTGAAACATCTTCAAATATTGTCAATATTTCATTAATACTGTATTAATTTTATATACATGTTCACATAACCTCAAGATTTTATATGACTTTATCTATGAAATTAAGATTTACAACAATTACTTTGAATTTTTTCCGCTATTAATACAAGTGATACATAAGTAATACTAGATGCGGATCTAGCAATTGAAGTATATGAGTTTCTATCGCAATTTTAAGTCAATATATTACAATAACCGAATTAAGGAACGAGTATCAATATCCAACATATGAATATAAACATTATCATTACAATTGTACTCGACGACTTGTCATGTTTTGAAAACGATCAATGATCGCATTATTAGGTACACTTTTAAATACTTTATCCTCTATATAACAAACTAAACAATCATTAAAAAATTCATCACCAATTCTGCTTCGCAAGTCATTTTTAACGTACTTCATCGAAGAAAAAGCTCTTTCTACCGTTGCAGTAGCGACAAGCAATATCAAACTTAACTTCACAAGCAAATAAACAAGTCTCCAAGTCATGTGCAAATTTGTTTTAACCAATGTCTCTGAAAGATCTCCAAGTCTTTTCAAGTTAGAGAATTCATTGCCCGCCTCTCGCATATAGTCAATATAGAAGTCAAGCTCAAAACTAAGATCCTCAAGCGTAGAATCAGTGAACTCATTCGGATAGTGTGTAGCAAGTTTCATAATCTTGTCTTTATCATAATTTGCAAAAGAATTACCTGAACTCAAACTAGCCATACCAAGAAGTAGATCAGTATCCACTTCATTGAAATGATTGTTAAGCTTCGAAAGTTGCAAATCAATAATAGCATAGAAAACCTCTACACGCAAATGATAAAAATATATAACACTTGATTTCTTACGCTTTGACTTTCCACAAACATAATTCATATCCATTTCGGGGATCACAATACCATGTTTGACATAAAATAAAGAGACGTCTTCTATCAAAGAATTTCATATCTCTCATATCTTGCAATTGTCTCTTTGCGAAACCAACAAGCTTCATTGCAGTTACATCATCTTGAAACACCGATTATGAACATTATTCACTTCACCCACATGTGCGTTAAGCATCTCTATACCTTTATTCCAAGCCCTAAAATCATCTTTTGTAAAAGAATCACTTATATTTTTCTCATATCCTCCTATCTCATATTTAAACAAGTAACTACATGTCACGACCCAATTTCCCCTCCTATGACGTCGTGACGGCACCTAGTCTCTACAACTAGGTAAGCCTAACATTTTGCGGAATAGTGAAATAAAAATATAAATTTAACCAACTATTAGAAAATACACAACAAATCCCAAAACCCGAAACATCGTGAATCACAAATTACAGAAAGAAAAATCTAGAGTCTCTATACATCAGAATCTAACAAGGAAAATACAGAAAATAATGGATATGAGAAAGAGTAGAAGAAGACTCCGAAGTCTGCGGACGCGACAGATATATCTTAAAGTCTCCAAAGCTATCCCGGCTCACTGATAGTGCGGCTGATAAACTGGATCTGCACATGAAAAATATGTGCAGAGAGTAGCATGAGTACACCACATCCGGTACTCAGTAAGTGTCAAGCCTAACCTCGGTCGAGTAGTGACGAGGTCAGGTTAGGTCCCTACTGGTAAATATATAATAAAACAATATAGAGTGTAATACCGTAATAAAATAAAGGCCGAAGTTTAACAATAATGAAATCATAGAAGATAACAGCTCAGTACACAGAAACACAACAGTGGATCTCCCGAGATACCGTCTCGTAGTCCTAAATGTAAATGTATAAGGGGATCTCCCGGAATACCATTCTGTAGTCCCAAAGTAAATATGCAATACAGGGGATCTCCCGGAATACCGTTTCGTAGTCCCAAAGTAAATATGCAATACAGGGGATCTCCCGGAATACCGTTTCGTAGTCCCAAAGTAAATATGCAGTACAGTGGGATCTCCTGGAATACCGTTCCGTAGTCCCAAAGTAAATATGCAGTACAAGGGATCTCCCGGAATGTCGTTCCGTAATCCCAAAGTAAATATGCAGTACAAGGGGATCTCCCATAATATCATTCTGTAGTCCCAGAGTAAATATGCAGTACAAGGGGATCTCCCGGAATACCGTTCCGTAGTCCCAAAGTAAATATGCAGCGTGAACGATAGAAATACAACTACATCATGAAATACTTACGATTTAAACTAAGTATCAGTTAGGGAAGAAGCAGGAAATTCACTAAGCATGCTGCACAGAATTCACATAAACAATTAAGACATGTAGACATGTTGTATTAGACTAAACATGATAGCTACACATATTGGAATAACTCAATTAAGAATGAAAATAGATTAGTACTCATTAAAATGGTATAACTCAAAATAACAGAAAAACATGTTGCTGCTCAGTAAGAAAATCAGGTTTTACCACAATTAGCACGTGTACGTACTCGTCACCTCACGTACACGGCGCTCACATATCACAATAGTTCTAAATCTTAAGGG
>AWOL01S0022863.1:1640-26767 GCA_000715115.1 Nicotiana otophora
GCGCGAAGTCATAGTTCACCACGTCCGATGGTTCACAATATTAACCTTCACAGCTTGTATAAATCAACCATATACCAAGGTCTGTTGCATCCCCCACCTAATTCACTAGGTGATCTCTTAATACGTCCGCATCTTCAGTCGGAATCACACGTTGAGGCAATATTTGAGCATCTCTGGCTCCCCCATAGTTCATCTACGGCATCACGAACCATCAACGCACAATTGATACCGAGTGCGCAATGTCATACACGAGTGGATACAAAGGAATATGAGATTTATCTTTCAAGATAAATCAATGCCGCACAATAAGAAATGAAAGAAGTGATATTGTTTCTAAACTTCATAGCCTCTGGAAGATAAGCACAGATGTCTTCGTGCCGATCCTCCAGACTCTACTAAGCTTGCTCGTGAATCGTGAGACCTAAGCAACCTAGTGCTCTGATATCAACTGTTACGACCCAGAATTTCCCACCGGCGGGACCGTGATGGCGCCTAACATTTCACTTGCTAGGCAAGCCAACGTTAAGGAATTATTAAACCAATTCCTTATTTCCATTCAGTAATTAACAATACTTAACTAAGATGAAATATAATAAGTGCAGAATATCATAAACACTGTATTAATTACTACTACCCGGATCTAAAGTCATGATTCACGAGCATTCTAGAATTTACTACAAGTAATAGTCTGAAAGAATTACAACTGTCTGTATGAAAGATAACTGTAGCACATAAAAGATAGACGGGGACTTCAAGGTCTGTGAACGCCGACAGATCTACCTTGAGTCTCCGGACAGCGGACCAGTAGCAAATCTCGATCAACCTGAGCCAGTATCAAAATTTGCACTGAAACTGCAGAATGCAGCATCAGTACAACCGACCCCATGTGCTGGTAAGTGTCGAGCCTAATCTCGACGAAGTAGTGACGAGGCTAAGGCAAGGCACCTACAAATCAACATGTATAATTTAACAGTGTATGTGCAAATAATAGAAATGAAGAACTAAACAGGAAATGTCGGGAGGGGAACATACTGAGGGGAATACAAGATGAAGAACTACAACAGAATGATTACCGGAGTAGTCAATATACCATGAATCAACAGGAATAGTGAATACAGTAAAGAAAAATGCACGTCATTACCCTTCGTACTTTTACTCTGAATCTCACCATAAAACTCAATAGAAACGGCACGGCATCACCCTGCGTGCATTAACTCTCATATTATGGCACGGCATCACCCTTCGTGCATTAACACTCACAATATGGACCAACATCACCCTCCATACGTTAACACTCACAATATGGCACGATATCACCCTTCGTGCATTAACACTCACAATATGGCACGGCATCACCCTTCGTGCATTAACACTCACAATATGGCACGGCATCACCCTAAGTGCATTAACACTCAGAATATGGCACGACATCCCCCTTCGTGCATTAACACTCTCCCTTACCATAATACAATGCATAAATATCAACAGGGAGATCGAATAACAAGTACAAACCTTACCTCAACATTTGGTTCTATAACATCAATCTCAACTCTGGAATAAAAACTCAACTATCACTAGAAAATCCGTAAACATGATAAGAACGATAAATTAAACAACACTAGTATAACATATCACAACTAGGCATCAGAATGAGACAATATAAGAAAACCGAGAAACATGGAAAATAGGTAAATTGGTGGCGCATAACTATTCGTCACCTCACATATACGCCGCTCACATGAATTTCACTTAGCAAGTAATCTAAGGTTCCTAATTCCCTCAAGTCAGGATTAGACACAGCACTTACCTCGCTCCGAAGGCCACTTAATTCTCAATCACAGCTTTTCCTTTGGAATTCACCTCCAAACCACTCTTATCTATTCAAATAAATGACTCAATAATATCAAATATTGTTAAAGGAATCAATTACATTGCATAAATTTAGATTTCCTAAATTTCCCTCCAAAAGTCGAAAATCGACCCCGGCCCGCTTGGTCAAAACCCGAGGTTTAGACCAAAATCCATTTACCCTTTCACCCCCTAGTTCGAATATATAATTGGTTTTAGAATCCGACCTCAAATTGAGGTCTAAATCCCCAAATTTTCGAAATCCCTAGTTTCTACCCAAAACCCCTAATTCTACCATGAAAACCTTAGATTTTACGTTGAAATCTTGTAAAATGTAGTGAAAGATTGAAAGAAACCAGTTTAGAATCACTTACCTATGATTTGGGGAAGAGATGGTCTTTGGAAAATCGCCTCTTGTGTTTTAGTTCTTAAAAATTTGGGAAATGAATGAAAATTCCCGTCCAAAAATCATTTTGTTTAGCTGCAGACGTCGCATTTGCAACGTGAGCTTCGCAAATGCGAAGCTCGCAATTGCGAAGGGGCTATTGCAGTTGCGAAGCCTTCATAATCCTACTGCCCTTCGCAAATGCGAGGAAAGTGTCACAATTGCGATCACTGACCTCGCAAATGCGGACAAAAGATTACATTTGCGTTCTATACCCCTCCAAGACTCCTTCGTAAATGCGAAGAAAAGTTCACAATTCCGAACACAGGCTGGCCCAGCTTCTCTTCGCATTTGCGATGAGAAGTTCGCAAATGCGACCTCAACAGTGATCGCAAATGCCAACCCTGACCTCGCATTTGCGAGGTCTGAGGCCTGCAACACAGCTGAAGCATACCATCTCTTTTTCTAAGTCCAAATCACTTTGTAGCCTATCCAAAACTCACTCGAGCCCTCGGGGCTACAAACCAAACATGCACGCAAGCCTAAAAATATCATACAAACTTGCTCGCGCGATCAAATCGCCAAAATAACACCTAAAACTACGAAATGTAGTACCAAATCAAATGAAATTCTCAAGAACACTTTAAAATTTCTATTTCTCAACTGGACGTCCGAATCACGTCAAATCAACTCCGTTTCTCACCAAATTTCACAGACAAGTCTTAAATATCATAATAAACCTGTACCTATTTCCGGAACCAAAATACGGACCCGATACTAACAATGCCAAATATCAATCAATTCTTAAAAACAATTAATTTTCAGACTTTTAATGTTCATCAAAACTTCATAACTCAAGTTAAGGACCTCCAAATTCAATTCCGGGCATACGCCCAGGTCCCATAATTTGATACGGACCTACTGAGACCGTCAAAGCATAGATCCGGGCCCGTTTACTAAATATGTTGACTGAAGTCAACTAAAATCAATGTTTAAGTCAAAAATTCTTATTGTTATCAATTTTCAACATAAACGCTTTCCGAAAACCTGCCCGCACTGTGCACGCAAATGAAAGAGGGTAAAAATGAGATTTTTAAGGCTTAAGAGCGCAGATTCGAGTTCTAAAACATAAGATGACCTTTTGGGTCATCACATTCTCTACCTCTAAAACAACTGTTCGTCCTCGAACGGACATAGAAAAGTACCTGGGCTGGTGAAAAGGTGGGGATATCTACTCCGCATATCGGATTCGGACTCCCAAGTAGCTGCCTCAATAGGTTGACCTCTCCACTGCACTCGAACTGAAGGGTAACTCTTTGATCTCAACTGGAGAACTTGCCAGGCTAGAATTGCCACCGGCTCCTCCTCGTAAGTCAAATCCTTGCCCAACTGGACAGAGCTGAAATCTAACACATGGGATGGATCTCCGTGATACTTTAGAAGCATGGACACATGGAATACCGGATGAACAACTGCTAAACTAGGTAGAAACGCAAGCCTGTAAGCCACCTTTCCCACTCTCTCCAGAATCTCTAAAGGTCCGATATACCTACGGCTCAACTTGCCTTTCTTTTCGAACCTCATTACACCCTTCATGGGTGATACCCGTAGTAACACTCTCTCTCTGACCATGAATGCAACATCACGAACTCTACGGTCGGCATAACTCTTTTTCCTGGACTAAGCTGTGCGAAGTCGATCCTGTATAATCTTGACTTTGTCCAAGGCCTCCTGAATTAAATCTGTACCCAATAACCGATCCCCTCCCGGTTCAAACTAACCAACTAGTGATCGACATCGCCATGCCTTATATGGAGCCATTTGAATGCTCGACTGGTAGCTATTATTATAAGCAAACTCCGCAAGTGGCAAGAAATAATCCCAAGAACCTCCAAAGTCTATAACACAAGCGCAGAGCATATCTTCCAATATCTGAATAGTGTGCTCTGACTGTCCGTCTGCCTGTGGATGAAATGATGTCCCCAACTCCACCCGCGTGCCTAACTCACGTTGTACAGCCCTCCAGAAATGTGAGGTAAACTGCGTACCTCGATCTGAAATAATAGACACGGGCACCCCGTAAAGGCAGACAATCTCACGAATGTAAATTTCAACTAACCTCTCTGAAGAATAGGTAACTGCCACTGGAATGAAATGTGCTGACTTGGTCAACCTGTCCACAATGACCCAAACTGCGTCAAATTTTCTCTGAGTCCGTGGGAGCCCAACAACAAAATCCATAGTGATACGCTCCCACTTCCACTCAGGAATTTCTAACTTCTGAAGCAAACCACCAGGTCTCTGATGCTCGTACTTAACTTGCTGACAATTCAGACACCGAGTTACATATGCAACTATATCCTTTTTTCATTCTACCTCCAATAATAATGTTGCCGCAAATCTTGATACATTTTGGTGGTACATGGATGAATAGACTACCTGAAACTGTGTGCTTCTTCAAGAATTAATTCACGAAGCCCATCCACATTAGGCACACAAATACGACCCTGCATTCGCAAAATCCCATCTTCCCACACAGCAACTTGTTTGGTATCACCGTGCCGCACCGTGTCCTTAAGGACAAGTAAATGAGGATCATCATACTGCCTCTCTCTGATGCGCTTATATAAAGAAGACCAAGCGACTGTGTAAGCTAGAACCCAACTGGGTTCTGAAACATCTAACCTCACGAACTGATTAGCTAAAGTCTGAACATCTGCAGCTAATGGCCTCTCACCAACCGGAATATACGCAAGAGTGCCCATACTCACAGCCTTTCTACTCAAAGCATTGGCCACCACATTGGCCTTTCCGGGGTGATACAAAATGGTGATATTATAGTCTTTCAACAACTCCAACCATCTTCTCTTTCTCAAATTAATATCCTTTTGTTTGAATAGATAATGAAGGCTATGATGATCAGTAAATACCTCACACGAGACACCGTAGAGGTAATGCCTCCAAATCTTTAGCGCATGAACAATGGCTGCCGATTCTAAGTCATGAACATGATAATTCTTCTCATGAACTTTCAATAGCCGCGACGCATATACAATTACCTTGCCATCTTGCATTAATACTGCACCAAGCCCAATGTGAGAGGCGTCACAATATACCATATACGATCCTGAACCCGTGCGTAATACCAACACTAGCATTATAGTCAAAGTGGTCTTGAGCTTCTGAAAGCTCAACTCACACTCGTCTGACCATCTAAATGGGGCACCCTTCTAAGTCAATCTGGTCTTAATAATTGTTCATAATCAATTACAAGATCGCCAATTAACTTCATGTTAACGAAAATCTCGTTTCAAACCTTTCACAATACTAATAACGAGATGTGAGGCATGAAGACCTCATAATTATTTACCCAAATTAACGAGTCACATCTAACGCCACCTGGCAGGCACCTACCTCATAGGTTACAACTCAATATTACAACACGGATTTGGCAAGTATGCACAGAGAATTTCATATAAATATTTTTAAATAAGCCTAGCAGGCATGACTTCCTATTAGTACTATAGTACACATTTAATTTTTCCCAAGGGAGAATTTAAACACAAGAATTTTTATCACAAGGATCTCGTCCTTATATAACTTCCATAGCCCGGTTTAAACATATCAATTTATTTTAAAATACGAGAACCTCGGTCTCAGTTCTGAATCACAAGTAATATGCACATCTTGCCAATCGAAACTTTCTATTTTCTCCTTTTAAATAACTTTCGTTAGACAAAATCACAACACATGATGAACCCCACACCGGTAAGGCATATAATTCACAATTTGTAATCAATTATCCGGAAATACATCAAAACATACCGAAATAAGTACCGGAAAGGCACCTTTAGCCTTACAGATCTTATTAGATTCCATCATGGAATGATAGGTGTAATTATCTCCATAAAACCTCCCAACAGAAGTAAACACATAAGTAGATTATAAAATTATGAAGCTCACTCATAAGTGGAGCACAATAAGAGGACTCGTCTTGATACTCAGAACCGAATCAAGTTAAGGAAATTATTCCTTTATTTTAAATTGAGGTCGTACCTATAATGACACCATCTGATATAATGACCTCAACCATACCATAAAACAAATATAACAACGGCTGGGTCTCTACCTCTAGGACGCCTTCTACCCGGCTGTCCTCCACCCTTAACTGATCGTGTGGGTTGTGTAGTAACTGTAATGGGGCACGTAGCCTGAGTGCTTTTGATGAAATGTGCCTCTCCCAAGTTTAGGACAATTTTCTCATGA
Organism: Nicotiana otophora; assembly: GCA_000715115.1. Lineage (NCBI taxonomy): Eukaryota > Viridiplantae > Streptophyta > Magnoliopsida > Solanales > Solanaceae > Nicotiana > Nicotiana otophora. The sequence continues at coordinate 8,140 of AWOL01S0022863.1, forward strand.
TGCATAGTATCATCGTATTCATAACAACTCCTTTGCGGGTTTGGCTGCTCATATTGAGTCTGTGCCAGATAACTGGATTACCCATTGTAGGAAACTCATGTCAGTGGTGCATTAAAAGAACTTACTAGAGTACCTCGATTAATCCAATGTGCAAACTGGGCTGACCGATTACCCGAGCCCCCGCCATAATCATTTATACTCACAGAGTAGAATCCACTAAATCCCCCAAAACCTCGAGACATCTTGGTCTCCTTAGTTTCCTCACCCCGAACATGTTCTAATATCTTGGCAATTTCTACCACTAGTGGAAATGAAGTATCAGTCTGTAGCTCCCGAGTCAAACAAAATTTTACGATCATAATTAAGTCCTTTAATGAGTCTGTGGACTCGCTCTCTGGCTGTAGGAAGCAAAGTAGGAATATGACGGGCTAACGTATTGAACCTGATGGCATATTATGACACCGTCATGGTGACCTGATGCAATCGTTCAAACCCTATGCGCCATGCATTACGGAGAGTCCGGGAAACAAATGCTTTCAAAAGTATTTCTGAGAACCGAGTCAAGTGGGCGGTGTTGTATTGGCTGGTCTACCCTCTTCACAGGTTTGCCACAGACACATGTGGAGAATTATCTCTCCCAAGGCTAATTTCTTCTTTTGTTATGCTGACTCAACACTGTTGAGCTGACCCATTTCTTAACATACTCTTCGATTCTTCTTTGGAGTAAAATTTACCCCTATTTATATACAATGATCACAAAAGTAGAGCTCTATACAGACAATTCTTAGTCCAGAATCTCGTCAACCATTGTACTTCCTCCGAAGCACCCCAAAATCTGCAACCGTGACGTCCACGCTGAGTAGACCTTCTGTAAATTTAATGTTATTTCTCTAACTCCTTTGGTACTGAAGTATAAGATTATTACGGAGGCGGACATACCGCAAGTCCCAACCTTATCCTCTACAAAATCTCAGGCCTTAAACACATGTAAAATTTGGGAGATACTTTCAGTACCACATATATACATCTCAGGCCAAAACTGATATAACACATGACTCGCAATCCATTCATTGATAGTGGATCCCCCCCTCCCCACTCTGCGCGAAGTCATAGTTCACTACGTCCGATGGTCCACAATATTAACCTTCATGGCTTGTATAAATCAACCAAATGCCAAGGTCTGTTGCATCCCCCACCTAATTCACTAGGTGATCTCTTAATAGGTCCGCATCTTCAGTCAGAATCACACGTTGGGGCAATGGTTGAGCATCTCTGGCTCCCTCGTAGTTCATCTGCAGCATCACGAACCATCAACGCACAATTGATACTGTATGCGCAATGTCATACACGAGTGGATACAAAGGAATATGAGATTTATCTTTCAAGATAAATCAATGCCGCACAATAAGGAATGAAAGAAGTGATATTGTTCATAAACTTCATAGCCTCTGGAAGATAAGTACAGACGTCTCCGTGCCGATCCTCCAGACTCTACTAAGCTTGCTCGTGAATCGTGAGACCTAAGCAACCTAGTGATCTGATACCAACTGTCACGACCCGGAATTTCCCACCGATGGGACCGTGATGGCGCCTAACATTTTACTTGCTAGGCAAGCCAACGTTAAGGAATTACTAAACCAATTCCTTATTTCTATTCAGTAATTAACAATACTTAACTAATATGAAATATAATAAGTGCGGAATATTATAAACACTGTATTAGTTACTACTACCCGGATCTAGAGTCACGATTCACGAGCATTCTAGAATTTACTACAAGTAATAGTCTGAAAGAAATACAACTGTCTGTATGAAAGATAACAGTAGGACATAAAAGATAGACGGGGACTTCAAGGTCTGTGAACGCCGACAAATCTACCTTGAGTCTTCGGACAGCGGACCAGTAGCAAATCGCGATCAACCTGAGCCGGTATCAAAATCTGCACAGAAAGTGCAGAGTGCAGCATCAGTACAACCGACCCCATGTACTGGTAAGTGTCGAGCCTAACCTCGATGAAGTAGTGACGAGGCTAAGGCAAGGCACCTACAAATCAATATGTACAATTTAACAGTGTATATGCAAATAACAGAAATGAAGAACTAAACAGGAAATGTCGGGAGGGGAACATACTGAGGGGAATACAAGATGAAGAACTACAACATATTGATCACCGGAGCAGTCAATATACCATGAATCAACAGGAATAGTGAATACAGTAAAGAAAAATGCACGACATCACCCTTCGTGCTTTTACTCTCAATCTCACCATAAAAGTCAATAAAAACGGCACAGCATCACCCTTCGTGCATTAACACTCACAATATGGCATGACATCACCCATCGTGCGTCAACACTCACAATATGGCACGGAATCACCCTTCGTGCATTAACACTCACAATATGGAACGACATCACCCTTCATGCATTAACACTCAAAATATGGAACGGCATCACCCTTCATGCATTAACACTCTCCCTTACCATAATGCAATGTATAAATATCAACAGGGAGATCGAATAATAAGTACAAACCTTACCTCAACATTTGGTTCCATAACATCAATCTCAACTTTGGAATAAAAACTCAATTATCACCAGAAAATCCGTAAACAAGATAAGAACGATAAATTGAACAACACTAGTATAACACATCCCAGTTAGGCATAAGAATGAGACAATATAAGAAAACTGAGAAACATGGAAAATAGGTAAATTGGCGGCGCATAAGTACTCATCACCTCACATATACGCCGCTCACATGAATTTCACTTAGCAAGTAATCTAAGGTTTTTAATTCCCTTAAGTCAGAGTTAGACACAACACTTACCTCGCTCCGAAGGCCACTTAATTCTCAATCACAGCTTTTCCTTTGGAATTTACCTCCAAACCACTCTTATCTATTCAAAAAAATAGACTCAATAATATCAAATATTGCTAAAAGAATCAATTACATTGCATAAATTTAGATTTCCTAAATTTCCCTCCAAAAAGTCAAAAATCGACCTCGGGCCTGCTTGGTCAAAACCCGAGGTTCGGACCAAAATTCATTTACCCATTCACCCCCGAGCCCGAATATATAATTGGTTTTGGAATCCGACCTCAAATTGAGGTCTAAACCCCCAAATTTCCGAAATCCCTAGTTTCTACTCAAAACCCCTAATTCTACCATGAAAACCTTAGATCTTAGGTTGAAATCTTGTAAAATGTAGTGAAAGATTGAAAGAAACCAGTTTAGAATCACTTACCTATGATTTGGTGAGGAAATGGTCTTTGGCAAATAGCCTATTGTGTTTTAGTTCTTGAAAATTTGGGAAATGAATGAAAATTCCCGCCCAAAAGTCATTTTGTTCAGCTGCAGACGTCGCATTTGCGACCTGAGCTTCACAAATGCGAAGCTCGCAATTGCAAAGCCTTCACAATCCTGCTTCCCTTCGCAAATGCAATGAAAGTATCGCAATTACGATCATTGACCTCGCAAATACGGACAAAAGATCGCATTTGCAATCTATACCCCTCCCAGACTCCCTTCGCAAATGCAAAGAAAAGTTCGCAATTGCGAACACAGGCTGGCCCAGCTTCTCTTCGCATTTGCGATGAGAATTTCGCAAATGCGACCTCAATAGTGATCGCAAATGCCAACCCTGACCTCGCATTTGCGAGGTCTGAGGCCTGCAATACAGCTGAAGCACACCAGCTATTTTTCTAAGTCCAAATCACTCCGTAGCCTATCCAAAACTCACCCGAACCCTCGGGGTCCAAACCAAAAATGCACGCAAGTCTAAAACAATTATACGAACTTGCTCGTCCGATCAAATCGCCAAAATAACACATAGAACTATGAATTTAGTACCAAATCAAATGAAATTCTCAAAAACACTTTAAAATTTTTATTTTCTCAACTGGACGTCCGAATCACGTCAAATCAACTCCGTTTCTCACCAAAGTTCACAGACAAGTCTTAAATATCATAATAAACCTGTACCGGGTTCCGGAACCAAAATACGAAACCGATACTAACAATGTCAAATATCAATCAATTCTTTAAAAAAATAATTTCCAGACTTTTAATTTTCAGCAAAAATGCATAACTCAAGCTAGGGACCTCTGAATTTAATTCCGGGCATACGCCCAGGTCCCATAATTCGATACGGACTACCGAGACCATCAAAGCACGGATCTGGGCCCGTTTACCAAATATATTGACCGAAGTCAACTAAAATTAACTTTTAAGACAAAAATTCTTATTTTCATCAATTTTCAACATAAAAGCTTTTCGAAAATATGCCCGGACTGCGCACGCAAATCAAGGAAGGTAAAAATAAGATTTATAAGGCTTAAGAGCGCAGATTCGAGTTCTAAAATATATGATAACGTTTTGGGTCATCACAGATAACCATGCATAATACTTGGTTGATCTTCCTCCGGGAGATAAGCCTTTAGGTTCGAAATGGATCTTTAAACGGAAAATGAAAGCTGATGGCACTATTGACAAATATAAGGCAAGACTTGTTGTCAAAGGTTATAGACAAAAGGAAGGCCTTGATTATTTTGACATTTACTGCCAGTAATTAGGGTGTTAGTGGCACTAGTGACCGTGTATGGTCTTGAAATCCATCAAATGGATGTTAAAACAGCTTTCTTAAATGGAAAATTGGAGGAAGATATTTATATGGAACAACCTGAGGGTTTTGTGGTTCCTGGTAAAGAAAAAAAAGTGTGCAAACTTGTTAAGTCACTTTATGGACTTAAACAAGCACCCAAACAATGGCATGCCAAATTTGACCAAACAATGTTGGCAAGTGGGTTTAAAATCAATGAGTGTAACAAATGTATTTACATTAAAAATACTCCAAGTCATGAAGTCATTGCTTGTTTATATGTTGATGACATGTTGATAATGAGCAAAAATATGGCAGATATAAATGCTACTAAGCGCATGTTGACTAGCGAATTCGACATGAAAGACTTAGGAGTTGCTGATGTGATCCTAGGAATCAAAATTCACAAGACTCCACAAGGTCTAGCATTATCACAATCTCACTACATTGAAAAGGTACTTGAAAAGCTCAAGTATTTGGATTTCAAAATTGCCAAGACTCCAATTGACGTGAGTTATGCACTTCAAAAGAATGAAGGTGAAAGTGACTCACAACTGGACTATGCAAGAATATTGGGAAGTTTGATGTATATCATGAATTGTACATGACCAGATATAGCATGTGCTATTAGCAAACTGAGTTGGTTTAGAAGTAATCCCAATCAAATACATTAGATGGCAATGAAACGAGTTTTGGGGTATCTGAAACATACCCAAAATTATACTTTGCATTATAACAAATATCCCTCAGTGATCGAGGGATATAGTGATGCAAATTGGATCACTGGATCATCTGAAATTAAATCCATGAGCGGATATGTTTTCACAATTGGGGGTGGAGCAATATCTTGGAAATCATCCAAACAAACGTGCATCACACGTTCTATAATGGAATCTGAATTCATAGCTTTAGATAAGGCCGGTGAAGAAGTTGAATGGCTCCAGAATTTCATGGAAGATATTCCATTTTGGCTCAAACCTTTGGCACCAATTTGTATACATTGTGGTAGTCAAACGACAATAGGCATGGCAGAGAGTGTTATGTATAACGAAAAATCTCGTCATATACAATGGAGACACAATACCGTTAGACAACTACTCTCTAGTGGTGTTATCACGATTGACTACGTAAAGTCAAGAGATAACGTGTCGGATCCACTTACAAAAGGCCTATTTAGAGAGGCAGTTGAAAGATCATCAAAGGGAATGGGGTTAAGGCCTAGGACAAGTCATCATGGCGGTAACTCTACCTAGAAGACTGGAGATCCCAAGAGCTAGGTTCAAATAGATCAAACAAAGTTATGAATGGTAGTTCAACATTGTCAAATAACTCAACCCATTCTCACGATGAAGACAATCTTCAGAAATCGAGGTAAAGCATTAAGGCTTTTTGATGAGTCAATAAAGCTTAAAGCTTTTTAATGATTTGCTAAGTCTAGCAGGATATGATCAGATAGTGTGTCTATAAGATTACACGTTTAGAAATCACCTATGTGAGTGTGAAGTGTAAGCCGTTTCAATAGGAATGAAAGCAAAGGCCCATTCTCTAAGCACTCATAAAACCAGGCGGTGTTCATGGCTGAAACGAACACAACCGTGAGAAGCATAGATGGTTAAGGGTTAATTGTGTAACTTATGTTGTCTAGGTATACGACAAAGCTCGACGGTTCAAAGATATCAAATCTACTGATTGACCAAGTATATCCGATATATGTTCACTACGAAAAGTTCAAAGGGAAACTTACTTATCCAGATGCAATTAATTCTTGTATGTAAAACATACACGCGTCCGTGCATTCCTTTATTTTATAGTCATTCCCCATTCATGTGGGGATTGTTGGGCTTTTAAGCTTGGTGTAGCTTAAAGAGGGTGAATGAAAAATGGAGAAAAAATAAAATATTTGAGTTTTCCTCCTTGGCAAAGGAACATTGTCCCATATTGGAGGAAGAAAAGACTTTTAATGGGTATATATACAATTGCTCTTCTTCTAGATCTTAAAGAGTTAAGAAGAAGGCAATCCTCGCGCCATCGTTGTTGTCGCTCGCTCGCTCGGCTCGGCTTCGGCTTCAGGCTTCAGATTCGGATCCGGATCGATTGATTAATCTTTTTGGATAAAATCCCTTTCAGCTAATTTAATTAATTAACGAAAAATCAATCCGGATTAACCCAGGACCCGCGATGCGACCCGGTCCGGTCTGTTTTCTTTCTCGAATTATTTTAAATCCATTTTCTGTTTTCCCGCAATATTTCTATTGAAATATTCCCACCTGTTCCAGCAGCTATGGCTGTTTTTGAAAGTTTGCAAACCTTTTCAGAAACAGTGCTAAATAGTCTATAAATATGCTTTGAATCCCAGAATCTTTACTTGCTAAATTTTTTGATTATCTTCTTCTTCTTGTGCACAACATTTTTCAGTGTGTTTTACGACCATTGAGTGGTTCGAAGTTCACCCGCATTTTTTGTACCAATACACTGGTGAGTTGAATCGTTCTATCATGGGAGGATAATATTCCAGCACCTCGGGTACTTGAGGGGAATAATTTTCTTAAGGAGACACTGTGCATTCAGTGGGCTCGATTTATTCCGATATTATTTTTCAGAATTTATTTCGTCAAATTGGGTCTACTAACTTTCTGTTTCTGTTTGTATTTCAGAAAGTTTAATTTTTTTATTGTTTATTACAGCAATACAGATAGAATAACACTTCTATATCCGGCAACTATTTTAGAATTAAATTTAGTACGTTGATAATTCAGAATTATGAAATGTAAAATGAAAAGAATGAAACTGGAAAGTTGACACTATAGGAATTGGATGGAGTAAGCTTTTGGTATATGGAAGTGATTGATAAAATTGATGTGTACGAGGAGGCATGAGAAATTATTATTATTATTATTATATTTGTTTTTTTGAGTTAAATAGTTGAATGATGGGTACCATATACGGGGTGCAGTTAACACACTGGTGCGGAGGAGTTAGAATTGTATTACCACATTATCTAAAAACTTAAAATATTAGAGAAACATTTATGATTACTTAATTATACATTCAACACATCCTTCAAGAATTGAAATTGATTGTTTTTTCAAGGGCTAAACACATGGATAATCTTTTTCATTATAAGTAGCGATAGAATTGTTCATTGTCTGTGAATAGCGTGAGGCATATTTATATGGTAGGTTATGGGGTAAGTGAATCAATGGTCTTTCCGTCAAATCAAATATTTTATGTGTATATTGTTTTAAAATTAATCTAATATTATTTGTCGGCAATCATGCTTCACAAAGTTGAATGGTACACTTGATTGAATATTAAGTTATTTAATCAAAGGAACAAAGATCAATTCTCACTTAATATCTTCTTTTTTCCTCTTTCTTTTAGTAGTGCACTTATATTTTAGAAATCCTAGATCCACCTCTGTGAATAGATATGTTATTAAAGAACTATTTTAATTTATATAAAAGGTGAGAATGACACAAACCTTTTGAAGGATGTTTCTATACCTAATTGCTTCACAAGTCGAAACTATTCTCTTAATGGTCAAAATTTAAGTTGAATCTTGCTCTGTGAAAGCAATGGTGAAAATTACATTTGTTATAAAATATTAAGCAAACATGAAACATTGAAAATAAAAAGGAACATGCTAAAAAAGATATTATGTAAAACCTGCTATACTAGCCAAGTTTCTTTTCTTTGTTGTCTTTTGAGATTTATCCACAAAAAGAAAAAAATATTTTATTTATTCTTTTAATTAAACAACTTATAATATATAGTTTCTGTATAAACAATTATGGTTGATAATTTCTTTCACATAAAAGTTAAAAGAAACCTCAAGTTTCAGACTTTCATCACATATTTTATGGGGGAAATACATAAATTTCGCACGAACCTGTTTTGCATTGGGTCATAATTACAAAATCTGTCCATAAATTTGGTAACTATAATTCCTGCCCCCTTAACGTGGATGCTGATGGCCGCCAACACCGCGGGAGTGGCCACTGGCCAATCATTGAGAACCCACTTCCCGCCATGTGGGGCTGTTTAAATTGTATCTTTACAAATTTTGACCTCTTTATTTTATGAAAATACGATTGACCCCCCTAAATTTATTCCACGACCATAAAACTCCTGGAGGCAAATGTAGGAGGAGCCTTGAGCTCCAACTATCCGGACGTGCGCTCTAACTCCTTTGTATAGAAATTACCTAATAGGTACTATGCAAATCATGTTATTATCTCTAGTATTATTAGCTAAGCTTTGTTTCCTGAAAAAGTACTCATTTTCCGTGATCACAAATCAAAATTTTGAAAATGTTCTTGTATATAGTAAAATTGATTTATATTAAATGATCAAATAATTGCGTGACACGTGGAATCAGAGATAGACGAAAGATGAGTCGAGTAAGAACCGGGACCGGGGGCAACAACTACAGTTGGTGCCGAATAGATCCCGAAGGGAGCATAATCAACGGGAGCAAAATGAATGTTTGTACCAGATGACATTTAATGAAGAATATTTCTTAATATTAAATAGGCAGCCGTTGCAGAGAATTTTGGCATTCATGGCCTGCCATTAAACCTTCATCAATGATCCCCTTTATTGTCATTTAAGAGGGGTTTCATCCTAGGATCTTGTTCCCTAGGCATAAATAGTGGCCTCAACAAACATTGTAACACACGAAATCTCTAGCAAAACGTATGCGATACTTTATTCTCAAGCTAAATAATACAACTTTACTTTCTGTCTGATATTGCCCAAATTGTTGTCCTCAAAAGCATTGCTCCCGGAGCCAGGCTTGCCATTTCCTTTGATTTTAATGCTAAGTCTTACTTTTAACTTTATTTATTTATTATTTTGGATCAAATAAGTTCGCTTGTCTATAAACCTCGCAACAAATTCAACTGTACCGTTTTACGGGTAAACAGTTTGGCGTCCACCGTGGGGGCTTAGACAACTGCGTAATTGATTTGATCTTTGCATCTATTACTAACTTGTTTGATTCTTTGTTTCATAGCAAAAATAAAAAAATGGCCGCTAACGATCTCAACACCGCGCACAACGTTGAGGCACACGAAAATCTGTCTCAACATAAGATTCAATGAGTGACACTCGCAACGAGGGGTGATGTCGCAACTCTGGTCCATGGCAAATAATATCCCCGACATGTGTGGGAGACAACTCCTGATGACGCTGAGGACGGGCATGTTGCGAAAACAATAAGGATATTGAGAGAGCAGCAAAACGCCATCATGGGCCATCTCTCAAGGCAAGACTAGGTCATGACATTACTAAAGCAAGCATTATATGGCGCTTCCAACAACGCAAACAGAAGAGGCCCCGTTCCTCCCGGTGCTCCTGCAAATCAAACGGCTCAAAGAGTTGATAATAACATTCCGAGGGGTGAGGTCGGCTTTGACGGAACCAGAGGGATCGGTAATGGATCCAGTAATGACAATGGTAATGATCCCTTCAAAACCGAACTCGTGAGATTCATGAGGGAAATGAACGAGCGGATGGATCAGAATGCAAAGGAGTTTCGCACCCGAATGGATCAAATTCTGGGCGCACCACCAGTTTTGAAGGGTCCGGATTCGAAGAAGCACACCTAGTTATCGTTCAAGCCGAGCGCAGCACCAGAATTGATTCCGAAATGGTTCAAAATATTGGACATACCAAAGTACGATGGGACTTCATATCCTCAGGAGCACATCATAACCTATACAACGGCAGTGAAAGGAAACGACTTGGCCCAGCATGCCCTCACGAAAGGGGCACTGACATGATATTCACTTCTACCCAAGAACTTGATAGATGCTTTTGAAATACTTGCATATTCTTTCATTAAGGCCCATGCTGGGGCAAGGAAGGTCTAAGCCCGAAAGGCGAACATATTCAAAACGCACAAGCAGAGTCTGAATTGCTGCAGGAGTTCGTGATTCGATTCTAGAAGGAAAGAATGTTGCTACCGACCATACCAGATGAGTGGGCAACAAAGCCATCCATTAAGGGTCTGAACCCAAAGAGGTCCTACGCCTCCCGAAAATTGAAGGAAAGCCTGCTTCAGTTCCAAGAGACCACATGACAGATGTCTATAACCGCTATGAATCGAAGATAAGGACAGAAGATGATCAGCTCGGCCTCCCGACATCAACCAAGGGACGAGACCGAGACAAGAACTGAAACAAGTTCAAGGATGACTTTGATGCAGATCGGCGATCTTCCAAAGACCGATTCTTTCCTTATGAGAGAGATGAAGGACGCGGAAGCAAAGGGTTCCAATCCTCGGATAGGTTCGCTATCGATAGAAGAACTGACAGCGGTCGGAACAACAAGTCGCTACAAGAAAAAGCGGTACTGAGGGCCCGGGACTCCTCATATCCCAAGCCGTCAGATTATAATTTCAACATCAGCGTAGTGGAGCTGGTATTGGCAATGAGAAACATCAAGGAAGCATGGTTCCCAAGGCTAATCAGATCCGATCCCAGCCAGAGGGATCCCAACTTATGGTGTAAATATCATGGAACTCATGATCACATAACTGGGGACTGCCGATATCTACACGAAGAGGTGGCAATATTGTTGAAGAACGACCATCTCAGGGAGTTCTTGAGGGACCGGGCCAAGAACAATTACAGTCGCAACCGAGATAACACAGAATCCTCGAAGATATGATAAGACTCTCCTTGGCTAACTATCAACATGATTTTCGGAGAGAATGAAATCAACATTGTAACTTTCTCGGCGGCCAAGAAAATAAAGGATACAGTGACGCACAGCAAGAGACTCTGGGAAGTCGCCAAAGAGGACATCACCTTCATGGAGGAAGACGCCGATGGACTCTTTCTGCTGCACAATGACGCCCTAATAATTTCTCTTAATGGTCTAGATTTCAAGATTAACATGTTTTGGTTGACCAGGAAGTTCATCCAACATCATCCAACGGAGAGTGCTAGAGCAAACCAAATTAACCGTAAGTATCATTCCAGCAACGAAACTCCTCACTGGGTTCAATTTGGCGAGTGTGACAACCTAAGGGGAGATCCTGCTGCCCAAGAATGCCAAAAGAGTCAGGAAGACCACCTTATTTGAGGTGGTGGATGGTGAGATGGGCTACAACATAATCCTCGGTAGACCATGGTTACATGAGATGAAGGCCGTACCATCAATATATCACCAACTACTGAAATTCTCGACTCTAGAGGGAATCAAGAAAATAAGAGGAGACCAACTGACAACGAGAGAAATGAACACAGTATCGGTCTCTAGCAGTAAAGGGAAAGAACTCAACAAATAGCAATTACAGGAACACATCGAAAGCTAATTAGCGCGTAGGTAGCACTGCACCGTCTGTTGTACCGTTTTAGAGAGAATTTGAGTTAAGAGACTAATCCAAAAAAAAGAAAGTGACCAATCTTTTTGTGGAGGCGGCGAAGGGAAGAGGCGTAGCCTAGCCTGGTTCTTGTTTGTTTTCCTTAGCGGTATAGTACGGCACATGGCAAAGATGATAAAGGATAGCAGTGGTCGGAATCCCACCAGGTACCGAGATACTTTTAGGTACCGAAAAAGACAGACGCAACCAAGTCCACGACAGAAGAACTCAAACAAGTGGCTTTGTTCGAGGAATTCCTGGAGAGAAAATTTCACTTAGGGACAGGACTCAACCCCGAGCTCAGGTCAGGATTTATGAATTTCCTTAAAACTAATGTTGATTGTTTCACATGGTCAGATACGGATATGACAAGTATCCTACTAGAGGTAGCTATGCACAAGCTAAACCTAGACCCAAGTGTCCCACCGGTAAGGCAGAAGAAGCGCCCGATAGTCAAAGTCATAAATAGGTTTGTTAAAAAAGAGATAACTCGACTACTTGACATCGGTTCAATCGGGGAGGTAAAATATCCCGACTGGCTAGCTAATTTAGTTGTAGTTCCAAAAAAGAAGAACAAATTTTTAATATGCGTAGATTATAAAGACTTGAATAAGGCTTGCCCAAAAGACTCGTTCCCACGGCCGAACATCGATCAAATGATTGATGTAATGACCGGGCACGAGTTAATGAGTTTCCTCGATGCCTATTTTGGGTACAATCAAATTAAGATGAACCCGAAGGATCAGGAAAAATCTTCGTTCATAACAAATTTTGGCACATATTGTTATAATATGATACCCTTCGGGCTTAAAAATATCGGAGCCACTTATCAGAGGCTCGTGAACAAGATGTTCGAGAAACAAATAGGTAAAAAAATGGAAGTATACATATATGACATATTGGTCAAGTCTTTGAATGCAGGTGACCATTTAAAACACATCCAGGAAACCTTCGATATCCTGAGGAAGCACAACATGAAACTCAACCCCGAACAATGCGCGTTCGAGGTTAGTCCGGTAAGTTCTTGGGTTTCTTGGTTTCACAAAGGGGGATCGAGGTAAATCCTGATGATCAAAACCATCGAGGACCTCCCAGACTAGCTGACAAGCATGAAAGAAGTCCAAAGGCTAACCGGAATATTGGCCGTTCTAAGCGGGTTCATCTCTCGATCTACAAACAAATTTCATCATTTCTTCTCACTCTTGAAGAAGAAGAACAATTTCAAATGGACTCCATAATGCCAACAGGCCTTAAAAGACCTGAAACGTTATCTATCAAGCCGTCCGTTACTATCCAAACTAGGGGAAGGTGAACAACTGCTAATATACTTAGCGGTCTCAGAGGTAGCGATAAGCGTTGTTCTAGTCTGGAAGGATGAAGGTACACAATATCTTGTCTATTATGTTAGCAAAATTTTTCCAGGAGCGGAAACTCGTTATCCACATGTCAAAAAACTGGCCTTGGCTCTTGTACTTGCCTCTCGAAAGCTTAGGCCTCTTTTCAGCGCCACCCGATAGTCATGGTGACAACCTTTTCCCTACGAAATGTCCTTCACAAACGTGAGTTGTCAGGTCGGTTGGCCAAATGGGCAGTTGAAATTAGTGAATTTGATATTGAATATAAGTCTAGGACTGCGATCAAGTCACAGGTTTTGGCCGACTTTGTGGCCGATTTCAGTCTCGGGTTACTACCTTTGGCTATAAAAGAAGCGGTGATGGTGTTGGAAACGACATCAGGAGTTTGGACCTTGTTCATGGATGAAGGTTCTAATGTGAAAGGGTTTAGGCCCGGGGTGGTCCTAATCACGCCCTCAGGAGAAACCCCGAGGCAGGCCATAAAAATGGCTTCTTTAACTAACAATGAAGCTGACTATGAGGCATTGATTGCAGGACTCGAACTGGCCCGAGGACTTGGCTCCGAGGTCATAGAGATCAAATGTGATTCACTGCTGGTAGTAAATCAAGTATTTGGGATTTTTGACACAAAGGAGGAACGCATGCAACAGTATGTGATTAAAGTTCAAATCTTGCTCACACGGTTTAGGGAGTGGTCGATCACCCGAGAGAAGAAAATGTAGAAGCAGATGCATTGGCCAATTTGGGGTCATCCACGGAGATGAAAGGATCAAATTCTAGTACTGTCGTTCAACTTATGCATTTGGTACTGGATGTGGACGGCTATTGTGAAGTAAATACAATCAACCATGTCTGGTACTAGAGGAATGAGTTCATCGATTTCCTTCAGCATGGAAAGCTGCCCAAAGACTCGAAGGCATCCCGGGCACTACGCACCAAAGCGGCTCGCTACAGCCTCTGGGGTGGTCAGTTATATAGAAGGTTATTCCAAGGCCTGTTGGCCCGATGTTTAGGATCCTCGGAGGCAGACTACGTCATGAGAGAGGTCCATGAAGGAATTTGCGGGAATCATTCCGGTGCATATTCGTTGGTGCTAAAACTGGTTAGGGCAGGACACTACTAGCCCTGGATGGAACAAGACACAAAGGAATTCATTCAGAAATGTGACAAGTGTCAGTTCCATGCACAGTTGGTGTACCAACCAGTAAAACTCTTGCATTCGGTACTATCCCCATGGCCATTCATGAAATGGGGGATGTATATAGTTGGGCCACTGCCACCAGGTCCCGGGAAGGTAAGATTTCTTTTAATTTTAACCGATTATTTTATTAAATGAGTTCAAACAGGTCCTTACCAAAAGATCAGTGAGCGCGAAGTGGTCGACCACCTGTGGGAAAACATAATTTTCCGATTCGTAATACCAAATGAGATTGCCTATGATAACAGACCATAGTTCATAGGCTCCAAAAGAACCAAAATTCCTTGAAGACCTGAAGATTAAGAGGATTTAAAACAACTACTTCTTCAAACACAGCTACGGAATCTAGAGCACAAACATCATGTTTAAATAGGGTGAGGTTACAAAGAAAATTATGGGCTGATCAAGTTGAGGAAAAAGAGGATGATGATGAAGTTGTTTTTGAAGATAAAGATGACAAGGAAATTGAAGGTGGCAGCCCATTTTCAGTGGGATCACCAACGGCACAAGCCCATGATAGGGAAATCTTAGATGCTTTTGACAGTCCAACACAACACAATTTAACACTCCCAGCAGGGGCACAAGGGCTTCAATCTTCAGGTAAGAGCAACAACACAAATGTTAAATCTCAAGCCTCAACCTGTATACCTAACATGAAAGAAGGAGTTGTCATTAGGCAACTCCAATGCGAGTTGCAAAGAAAAAGGTGGCTGCAGCAACAACGTCAACGAGGTCCAATCGCTCCAAAAATTAATAATGAATTTTGAATACATACTGAAGAGGTTTGAAGAAGAAGTCAAGTATCTACAAATTGAAGAGTACACAAGGTTGAAGAATGAGGGGCAAGACTCAAATTTTTACCTTTTTTAATTCTATCAATTTTTAAGTATCATCATTTGTAATATCATCACACAGTATGTTATAAACTCTGTGATGATCATAGAATATCTAGTTCGTGCTAGTTCTTATATTTTACATGCTTGCTAGTGTAGAGGAGGTTGTTCATGCCTCAATAAGATTTGTAAGGTAAGGTCTAGCTCAGTAGGTGTTTGCTTATGTCCTATGCCTTTGGGATTTTACTCAAGCGGCTATGAGATCTTATGCCCTCGTGAGACTTTACCGGCAGCTACACCATGATCCTCTACATGAGGGTGCCACCAAAAGGCAAAGTAAGGCACAAATGAGTGATTATATAGACAAGGCATAGAGACAACACTACTGAAGCTTTTGCCCCCTTATTTTTACTCTTCCATTATGGTTTCTTTTTCTTTTATTATTAATAAAATAGCTACTGGGCAGAACGTCTAATAGTATAATTTGCCAAAACAAAGAGGATTGCATCTTTACCATACTATCCGAGCACTAATGGGCAGGCGAAATCAACTAATAAGGTAATTATTCAAAACCTCTAAAAGAGGTTGGAAGAAGCTAAAGGATAGTGGACCGAAGGGTTATCAGGCGTGCTATGGGCGTACCGGACGACAACAAAATTGAGCATAAGAGTGACACCTTTCTCTCTCGTATACGATGCAGAAGTTCTGATCCCGGTGGAAGTAGGAGAACCGACCTTACGGTATTTTCGAATGGACGAAGAAGCAAATAATGAACGCGTCTGAATCATACTTAAACATTCCGGAATGACGCCAAACTTTATGCACAAGTCATAAATCACAGTACGAACCTATTTCAAGGCTCGAAATCCCAAACGGACATCGATAACATCAAAATTTACTTCAAACCAAAGTTATGAAATTCAAAAACTTTCAAAATGTAAACTTTCTAAAATAAGTGCCAAAATGCTCCGAGACCATCCGATACTCAACCCGAACATATGCTCGAGTCCGGAATCATCATACGAACCTGTTGGAACCTTCAAATCCTGATTCCAAGGTCGTTTACTCAAAAGGGAAACCTTGGTCAACTCTTCTAACTTAAAGCTTCCGAATTGAGAATTTTCCATCTGAATCAACTCTGAACTTTCCGAAATTTAATTCTGACCATGCGTTTAAGTCATAGAACATGAAGTGAAGCTACTCAAGGACTCCAACTGCCGAACGACGCACTAATGCTCAAAATGAATGGTCGAGTCGTTACATTCTCCCCCACTTAAATATATGTTCGTCCTCGAACGTGCCAAGAATTATTCCACAGTTTGCCCAAAATCACTGTTTGACAACTCGTGCACCTACCCGTGCCACCACAACCCACGTGAGCACATTAGCTCGAGCCACACTGAAGATCCTCCCTATTGCTTTAGCTAAGAGAGGGTATGATATCGTTGCAACGTACAACCAGATCCAAGCATTGTACCTGTGGCAACGTACCACCCGATCCACACATAACAATCAATAAGAAATTACCTATTGAGACATAATGCTCAAACGTACGAAATACCTGAATATCGATCACAAGCATGCCAAGTACAAAAACACAACCTTAGCGAGACGAATAGCGCCATGTGCTACAAAAACTCTAGCACGACTAAGGTGCAATAAATGACCTTACATGTGCGAATAATCAAGTCGGCTCACTACCCACATAGCATAATAGAGTATTACATAGAATAACTGACGACACGGAAAACATCCAACGCCCGAAGACTCATCCATAAGCAATGTTGTGCTAAATGATCACATACGACATGATGTAAAACATATATTCACACTGGATCTACCAACGGACCTCAGCCGATTCCGATCATCCCATATTGGGCCAAAAACCTTTCAAGGGTCCACAATAAACCTATTCATGACACATACGAGGAGTCGTCAAATCCGAAACAAACTTCCACAGTCCACAACCAAAGGGATAGAGCGTCTCTCGGTCATAGCATCTCTCATTGGCGACAGTACCAAAATATCCATACTTGATTTCAATCTCTAGCAATCAAATGACAAACACGTTACACTTATACGATCTTCCTGTGGGATATACTCCCACAACCTTCCGCACCGGGTAGCAAAATCTGAACATCAATGGCCATCGACCATCCTATTTTTGTAATGTCAATTAAGAATCTACAAACCAATGCACAATGCCTCTTCCACAGAACATCGTGCTTAGGCGACATTAAGATAATGCCAGCTTACTCTGAACATCTGAATCCTTCCATGCTCCTCCAAACTCGTGACATTCTTATCAAAACCAAACCGTAACCTTGATCCTCAACTTCCAATTTCCATGTCGCTCACTGCACCTATCGTGCCGCTACGTGAGAGTACAAAAATTTCATCATAACCCCTGGAGCACCAGTAGAATAACCATTTCATCGGCTAGAACCTATTTCACCCAACTCATTTCAAAAAAACAATTTCAACACGCAACCGAATTCCCATAACCGCAGAACCATGTTGATTCAAGCCATAACTAACCGACTCAACTTTTCCAATTTACTTTTGACTTGCCCTTGGAATAATAGTCCTATTCAAACACATAACGGACCTCAAACAACACTCATCCCGAGTGACCCAAATCACGAGACCACGTCCTCCTGATACCCCTAAGCCATCTCGTACCTTCCTTAGGCACTCAATAGTATCTCCAACTGATACACTCGTTTTGAAAGACCTTCCGCGAATGCGAAGTTGTTTCTCTCATTCCTCCAACACTGCACCATAGACCTGATGATAACATAGAAATTCCCCAATTATTCTTCACACTTTATCGCAAAACCCAGTCCTCAGCCACGTAACGAACCCTAAACTCTTTAAACACTGCACTTTAAATTCTCGAACCCACTAGAACCATTGTTGAGAGTCACCCACTCTGACCTAGTCCCGAATATATAACCAAACTCTAGTACTCTGTTAGCATGTGAGACACTTTCAAAGAAGCAACCAGATGAATTCTTTTCCTTGCACATCACATCCACGGGAAGAATAAATTCTAAGTCATCCCGAACACCTGCACAAGAATCGATAAGGCGAAATGTAACACATATACGTCAAATTCCTTGTCCTCTTGCTCATAACTAATGATAGCATCAAGGACAAGGATAGAGTTTTGGAAGCTCCAAGGCCATTTACAAGATCTCAAGCTAAAGAGTTGCACTCTAAGGTTGCTGGACTTCAATGGCAAATAAAGAAGCTTTTAATTATAGAGGAAGAG
>AWOL01S0022864.1:19295-34668 GCA_000715115.1 Nicotiana otophora
ATAATAATAATAATAATAATAATAATAATAATAATAACAATAATAATAACAATAATAATAATAATAATAATAATAATAATAATAATAACGGGAATAGTAATAAGACAGGTAAATAATATCAATAATTGAAGTCAATTCAGCAGTCACAATTCCTCAACTTGTTTCCATTGCGGCGTGCAACCCGATCCCCCAATATAAACTTAGAATAAATCTGTTGCGGAGTGCAACCCGATCCCCCAATATAAACTTTAAATAAATCTAATGCGGCGTGCAACCCGATCCCCCAATATAAACTTTAAATAAATCTGTTGCGGCGTGCAATCCGATCCCCCAATATATTTAACAACTCTTAAATGTAATAACAATACTCCAATAAATACCACATTCAATGAGAAACTATTAAGCATCAAAGCATACAATAATTATAATTTATTTATGAAACAAACAATGGCAAGTAGCAATTTATTGTGGAAATCAGGGGGGGAATTAAGCAGTTTAATATTTAATATGCTAAATGTCAAGTAGCAATTAAGACACATAAATCAAATAAGCATGTAACAATTATTGCAGGAATTCAAGAAATTAATATTTGACAAGGAATAGGAGAGAAACAATTATTATAACAATTACTTTGTGTCTTAAAATAATTTAAGATTTTTAAATAATTAAGAAAACAATTAATTTGACAAAGTATAGGCACTCGTCACCTTGCCTATACATCATTACACATGAAATTTACATAGAAAATAATTCAAGGGCTCTATTCCCTCAAATCAAAGTTAACCACGACACTTACATTACTTTGCAACCAAGTTTAAGAATCCAATAAATATTTGCCTCGCGAATTCATGTCCGAAATCCTCAAATCTAGTCATAAACAATTCAATATACTCAATACAAATCGTAGGAATTAATTCCATATGAATTTACTAATTTTCCGGATTAAAATCCAAAATTCATCTGAAAAATCGACAATGGGGCCCACGTTTCGAATCTCAGAAAAACATACGAAATCCGAACACCCATTCTGATATGAGCCCAACCATACAGAAATTATCAAATTCCGATGTCAAATGGACCTTCAAATCTTAAATTTTCATTTTTGAAAAGTTTTACAAAAAGTTCAATTTCTTCCATCTAAATCCGAAATAAATAATGAATATAGAAATGGATTTATGAAATATAATCATTTTTGGTTATAGAACACTTACCCAATTCAAAGTCGTAAAAAATCGCTTTGGAATCGCCTAAATCCAAGACTCAAAACTCAAAAACGAGTAAACATGGCTAACTCCCGATTTTTATGTGTTTTGTCCAGCATTTCCGCTTCTGCGGAAACTTGACCGCATAACCGGTTTCTGCTTCTGCGGAAATTTGACCGCTTCTGCGGAAACTTGACCGCTTCTGCGAGCCCGCATCTGCGGTCTAAAATCAGCATGTGTGATTACACCAGAAGGGGAAAATTTCAGATTTTTCCTTAATTCTAAATTTTGATCCGTTAACCATCCGGAATCCACCCGAGGCCCCCGGGAACTCAACAAAATATACCAGCAAATTCTAAAATATAATACGAACTTTGTCGAGACCTCAAATCACATCAAACAATGCTAAAATTATAATTCACACCTCGATTCAAACTTTTGAGTTTCAAACTTTTCAATTTACAAATCTTGTGCCGAAACATGTTAAATGAATCCGGAATGCCTTCAAATTTGGCACACAAGTCATAAATGATATAATGTAGCTATTTCAATTTCCAGAATCGGATTCCGGTCCCGATATCAAAAAGTCAAATCCGTGGTCAAACTTTAAAAATCTTTAGCCTTTAAATTTTTAATTTTCGTTAAATGGCCATAACTTGAGCTAGGGACCTCCAAATTAAATTTAGGGCATACGCCCAAGTCCAAAATCGTGAGACAGACCTGCCGGAACTATCACACTGATCCAGGTCCATTTGCTAAAAATGTTGACCAAAGTCAACTTAATTGAGTTTTAAGGCTATATTTCACATTTTAATCAATTTTTCACATAAATATTTTCCAAAACATTATACGGAATTTGCACGTAAGTCGAGAAATGATAAATAGTACTTTTCAAGGTCTTAGAACATAGAATTAATTATTAAATTTAAAGATGACCTTTTGAGTAATCACACTTATGGTTCAAGAAGAATAAATATATAAATGGATCATGGGCTAAGTTAAAGTTGTTGGAAAGTTATACATATAAGGTGTACAACGTAAGTCTCAAAACAATGATTGAAAATGGTTATGGTACGGATTTGGAGATTGAGAAGTACAAGAATTCTAAGACTACATGATAATGTGTCATAAATCTCTACATA
Organism: Nicotiana otophora; assembly: GCA_000715115.1. Classification (NCBI taxonomy): domain Eukaryota; kingdom Viridiplantae; phylum Streptophyta; class Magnoliopsida; order Solanales; family Solanaceae; genus Nicotiana; species Nicotiana otophora. The sequence continues at coordinate 21,640 of AWOL01S0022864.1, forward strand.
ATGTGTATGGACGAGGTCAACGATACCATGAAGAATGGAAAAATATGCAAGTATATATTTATCGTATGAAACGTATTGATGTAAATATGTAGTATTATCTATGACCAAAAGAGTTCACATTGTGATGCAGACATGAGGTAATAAGACCCTACATGCATGCCATCTTTATCATAAGTATTAGCCTACTCGGTGGGATACCATCAAAATAAAGTTTCATAAAAGGACTTAACAGCAAGAAATATAATTTCAGAGATATATACTACAGAATCTCATCTATATATGCGGCTTGAAAACATGATGGTGGCATAAAGATAGGATGTGTAATTCTTACATATAGCATTGTGAAGATGGTATGTGTTGTGAAAAGTTGTATAATGATATGTCGATTTAGCCTAAGGGAGTCACACTCTTTCAGCATATTTAAGCATGAGATGAGAGGCGCAAGGTAGTCGTACTTGCTAGAACAGTATTAGAGCATGGGTTGAATTGTATAATATTAGAAGAGATTTCAACGGTAGAGTGAACATGAAAGAGTGAAGTGCTAACTATAAAGATGTCGTAAGGACGTAAAATAATGGCCCTTATCAATATATGTTGCAGCTAGTAGCGACGTGATACTTGGATACGAAAATGAACAAAGAAAGTTCCTACGAGTATAACCAATATATCATATTATCAGAATAATGGGAATATCGTTATAATGATGAAACAAAAGACAATGTACGATGAAAGATTAAAGCGGTAAAATAGAAATTTTTAATTGGGGGATAAATAGCCCGTAAAGGCAGGTGAGCTTGTAAATTGTCCGAGAAAAGTTATCCGAAATTTTAGTTAACTCTTTGAGTGGTAGGTAAGAGTTCCAAATTTCATTTTTTCCTAAGTGAGGGAGCGTCTAAGTAAGCAGATGTCACCTTTAAAGTGATGGTTTATTTAAAAAAAAAAGGAAAAGTTATAGTTACTAAAAAAAACAAGACGAATGAGGTATTATCAGTAACCTTTATGATCAGAAGGGTACAATTTTCATGAAGGGCTTGTACAACAATTGCAAACTCATTATGAGCAATAGTTAAGATGTTCTTCATCAGGGATGTTGAAAGTTATGTCTGATAGTCAAATATTTAATAGGCAACTCGAATGTATTCCTACAACTTGGGGACATGTGCGATTTGAATTAAATTCAAGTATTGCGGAGAACGAAGGAGTACTTTGAATTATACGCAGAATTGTATGGTATAAGGGAGTCCTTTTAATATGTGCACACTTTGAACGGAATAAAATATAAAGGGGTAATGCAATGCTTATTCTTAAATGAGAGAGACTTCTATATAAAAATAAAGTATGTCAGTAAACAGTACGGGTTCAAAGAAGAGCACTAATATTAAAAGAGTGTAAGTACCATCATGGTAACGATGACTCTTGACTGTCGAAAGTTTACGGGCTACCGTAGCATGTATATGGTTCGCATGAAAATAAATGCAATCCCAAATTTTTTGTAGAAAATTATCACAACATACTCAATGGTGTCAAGGAACTGGTAAAAGTTAAGAAAGAAAACTAGAACTCGGATGTCCGCGAGTAGGTGGCAAACTAGTGTCATGAACTCAAATGAAGTGAGTTTTGTTACTTTTAGAGCAAACTTGTTGGTAACAATAGTTATCAAATTATGGATCTAACATGAACTCTAAAGGTATGAGCAAAAGTGGGGGTATGAAATTATCATATGATGGATAAATCTGAGACAAATATCTTATTAATCTTTGAAAGGAATAAAAGAACATTCCAAAATAGTTTTGATAATTAGCGAATATTAAAAGATTTAAGTGGGAAGACTTTTCGTGGAAACAGGATTCATAAAGGACAACAGACTAATTTGAATGTATTCTTTATAAGGAAAGCTTGAGACTACGAGTCGTAATGAACAAGTTTTGCAGATACTAAGTGGGCAATATAACTTCGATCTCATAAACTATGAGATATTGCCTTGAGCAAGCTAAGAAATTAAGGGGGCATGAAAATAAGTTATTGTTTATTAAGGAAGTCCAATCACAAAGAGATTTTTGATTTATTTGAAGATACTTTTCAGGTACAACTTGACGTATGCATGACTAAAACAAATGCAGGCATGTATAATAGTGATATAGGAGCTATGCATAGTAAATATTATTGATATTAAATGGTATTCATATATGTTACAAGTTAACAGTTTTAAAAATTTACATTTGATGTACTTATGGTATATGTACGGCCGAGTGAGGTCAAGATGGTACATTATATTGTGTATTGTTGGTTGTTGAGCGATATTGTTATTGGTGCCCTTGTGGGGGATTATTTTGGACAGGTTAAAGTTTTTGGATAGTCCTAATTATAGGGAAAACTCTGTCGAAATTTTTAAAAGTTTGTAAAGATAGCCAAATTTTAAGGGCCATAAGTAAATTGAGATTTTGAAAAGAAAGTATAAGACCCATGTAGTCATAAGTGACTATGCATAATGGCTGGAGGTAAAAGGATGGTAACTCTATCCTTAGAATTGACTTGTAAAACATTTGAGGATGAATGTTCTTAAGTGGGGGAGAATGTAGTACCCCGAAAAAATTTTGAAGTACTTAAGCGCTATTAAAAAAGTTGATGTGTGCTAATTATATTATTTTATGTGCAGATGAGGACTATTAATATAATGGATATCAATTAGATATGACAATAAGTGTTCGATACATATTATAAGTGATGTAGGGCCTAAGGATAGCCCTAAGTCCAAGTCAAGTTGGAAATTACATGATAGACTAAAGTTTCAAATGAGTACGCATAAGACCAAATTTTGGACAAACATATCTACATATATATAAGGGGTTATGTGATGGAAAACCTATCAAATAAAATATCTCCGAGTCTAGTTTTTAACGCTTCAAACCGTTTGTCATTTGGGCATTCCTACAAGAAGTTATCACTAAATTACCAAAGGCTGGAAGAGGAGTTTGCGGATGCGAGGCATCTGAGGCCGCGTCCGAAAGAAAGGCTGGCAGTGAAGTGCTGCCATAGCGTCCAGGTCCACATCCGAGCTTCAAAGAGGAGTGAAGTGGGGATGCTAAGCATCTAGGTCCGCATCCGAAACCCAGAAATCTTGGCTTATAAATACAAAATCGGGGGAAGAGAGTATTTTGTGTACTGGGGGTTAGGGTTCTTGATGGTGAAGAGATGATTTTGAGATCAAATCAAGTCCAATCAACTAAGGTAAGTTGTTTATGATGTTTTGGATTGATTCTTACTCAATACACATGAGTTCTAACATCATTCTTAGATCCAAATACTAGATTTTATCACCAAATCCTCGAGAACACAAAAATCACCAAAGTTGTGATTTTTCAAGATTGATCTACTAGAGGTAATTCCAATACTTCAAACGCGTTTGTTATGAGTAGTTAGAAGTATTTGAAGCATTTGTTACAAGTTTTAATGGTTGAAAGATTGAATTATAAAACTCTAGTTCATGGCATGAATAGTACTTTTGAAAAAATAAGAGAGAAGATAAATGGTAATCTTGGCGATGAAATTTATGAATACAATGAACCTATGGAATTATTTGTTAGCAAAGGATGGAAGTGATCAACTAAGTAATCACTCGAATTGTATATTTTGCAAGTGTTGATTATGGAAGACGATGAATAGTAACTTGGTGGCAATGGACAATTGATTTGTATCATTAATGACTTTGAATGGGTATTAATACATAAGAAAGAAGTTGAATGGTCTAGCATGTAAACCTATTTGGCGATTTGAGTTGTTGGAAGCTTGTAGCCAACTTACAAGCCATATATGGATGTTGATCAATATTTTAGGTCATATCCTAATGTAATTAGGATATCTAATTGTGGATAGAGACTTATTGGTGATGTTGAGCATTTTAATCAACATTGGAATGATGGATGAGGATTGAAAGCTTGTGAATGTTAATAAAGCGAAAGCAAGGTAAGTTGATTAAAACTTATTCTTCTTGAGGGACTTTCTCTAAAAGCATGTTTCGAGTTAATACTTAAGTTGTTTGCAAATGTGCTTTCGTGCTTGTGAGGACAAACAAGTACGGATGTCTCCATGTATTAAATATTATGTTGCATATGTAGTGTCATACTGTTTTATAAAAATTTATTTTAAATCTTGTTGGAAAAATGACATTCAAGGTACATGTTATAAGTGTTTATCAAAACCTACGTATTTATAAGAGTATACATATTTGAGTCCTAAAGATAAGTTTTCATGCAAAGTATTGCTTTTGAAAATTGACTTAAATTGCTAAAGGCTTTAGCATGTAAAAGGTTATTTATTTAAATTTTGTTCAAAGGATTTAGATTTTCTATAAATGCTATGATTTGATAAAAATAGATCATTTGAGGCTACTATGCTATGAATCTATTTTTGAAGTATCAAATGTTTTGGGAGTTACTTGTGTTCACCGAGATTGGCTTCGGATATATCGTGTTCATTGTCATAAAACTACACGTGTCGGTGTAGGCGTAGATGGCCACTTTGTGGTATAGATTACGGCAGAGTGCTCTCTCGAGAGAGAGTACTATTTTGTGCTATTATTAGCATGGCTGAGTCGATTTATACGGAACTACGATGAGACGACCTGAGTAAGTAGGATATATGATACTTGCCACTAGGCACATAACCTAGTTGACCTTCTTATGTCGGTGATGGTATAGTACTCCCAGTAAAAGGTAAGGATGATTTTCTTATGTTTAGGCCTAAGGAGACGAAAATGATTTCGATGACTTAAAGCAAATGGAATGATTTTGCATGATTTTATACAAAATCTTTGATTGATGTAAATGCTTAAAAGTTTATATTGCGGGTTATATTTCACTTGGTTGTTATTTAAAATAACAAGGGTCGTGAATTGATAAAATTTCTTATCGTTTTATATCAAATATTGGTGCATTATTTTTATAAAGTTTGTTCCAAGAACTTAAGTTAGAGAGAGTCTATGGCACTTATTGAGTACCATTGTAGTGTACTCAGCTCTTTAGGGACCCCCCTCCAAGGCCCTGCTTACTTTACATGTTTCAGGATGATGTATGATACGTGACATGCGGTCAGGCAAGGATGACTCTCATTCCGAGGTATTATGAAGCACCACTTTTATTTCGTGGTAGCTATCATATTCTTCCTTATTTTATTTTGTAGGAATTACTCCAACCGTTGGTTCTATTCTTTAGTATAGAGACTCCATAGATAGTTGTGAAAGGTTGTAGTAACAGGGTTGTACACGACATACATGAAAGTATATCTATTTTACTTAGTCTCGTTGTTATTATCATGAAAGGCGTCATGTGTGATTTTGAATTGGAAAATATTTTATCATTTAACTTGAAAATATATATGATTTTCAAGGAGCTTCCGCAGTTAAATTAGTTTTCATGCATATGATTTGGGTGCATCACATGATTTGGTTCACTCGGGTCGGGTAGTATGCCGGGTGCCGGTCACGTGGCTTTGAGTCGTGACAGTTACCATAAAATGACAATAGAATATTCTCTTGAAGAATGTGATGTAAAAGTTTCCTTTGACCTGAGATCGTGATAGTAATTGACAAGTTATTTATTGTGCTTTGATACTAGACACCTATGGCCCTAGGGCAATAGTAGAAAGGATATCGGGTATGAATAAATACTTGTAGAATTAGTGATTGATCAAGATGAAATCTGTCAACTCTTGGTAATGAGTTTAAGCTCCATGTTGTCATGAATTATAAACGACCAAACTAAGACCTTGGCCAGGGAAATTGAATGAAAGAAGAAAAAATTTACTTAGGTCATTCAATGATCGATTATATTTGGCATGAACATATAGTTGGTCGCCTATTAGGATTTGACAGTTGAACCATATCCTAGCGTGACCCAGAGCTATACTTCATTCTATCCGGTCGTTAAGGAGTGTTGCTAGACGCCACCCTTGATTAGTATATTGATGTGATCAATTTACTACCGGCTTAGTATTGAACCTATGGGATCGCACACTAACGAGCGTTCTGATCTTTGCTAAAGGATTAATTACTTTATTATTTGATAATTAAATTAAAGAATTTAATTAGTCAAATAAATTTAGTTATTTGTCCAAATAAAATATTATTATAATCTTTGCTAGCACAGAGGATATAATTAATATTGTGAACAAATTGAAGTTTTCTATTTGGAATAGAAAATTAAATTATCTCTTGATTAAAATATATATATATGTTATGTATATAATTAATATTTATTTATATATATAGTATGTATATAATATATTAGTCATGAAGACTTATTTGGAAAAACCAATTTAGGATTGGATTGCCAATAAGTCTAAGGAAGGACGTGATGTTGATTCAAGCCCATTAAGAATGGGATTGGTATTTTTTAATATAATATATTAATTGATACTTGTATTCCAATTGGAATTGGATTTGAAATCGGCAGTCACGATGCCAATTAGATGGAATTTCGAATTTCCATATAAAATAAAGTTTATTTTTGGAATATACCCTAAATAAATCATTACCTCAATCAAATAGGAAAAGAGTTTATAGGTGATGCTATATAAAGGGCCATGGAGAAATTTTGCCTGAGAAATTCTTGAGAAAGTGAGAATGCAATACAAAGTCAAGAGAGAAAATATAATTACAAGAAAAAGTGTTTCTTGTTCTTCTACCGTTGAGTTGAGATTTTTGACAAAAAGTTTAGCACAATATTTCATTCAATTTGTTCACGGGTTTCATTGATCAAAGAGTTGATAGCAAGGATCGGTCTCGGTATGGATACACATAGAGTCTTCGCACTATCGAATAAATTTTGAAACGAGACTCTCTTCACCAGGTACATCTTAGATTCGATCTTTAACATGTAAATAAATTTTAAATACAAAAAGATCGGCCTAAGATTCTTATTGTTTTCCACTGCATGTTACGAACATCTATATGCAATCGTTCAAATAGTTCAACCCTCTGCCTAATTAATATTTTTTAAGAGACGTGTAAAAAAGAAATACGACATATAATTTGAGACGAAGCAGTAATAAATTTTGTGCATAATCTATCATTTGTACACATACTTTACCACTATTGGACTATCCACAAAAAAGTTGTCTGAACATAAGTTAGTTATGAAAGTTTCGTACGTATATGTGCATGCGTCTACTTTTAAATTTCATTATCAAGTAAATATCATGTTTTATACTTTTATTGGCTAGCTGAATTTATAGAATATAAGGATTTGAAGAGTATCTCAAGATCATAGCATTCACAAAATAATTCTCAAGATTTTTGATAGAATAGACAAAAATATATCAAAGAATATTGGCAAGTGATCAACGAGATAATTTCATGTGAAATAGTAAGTAGTTATCATCTCTTAATGAACCTAGGGATGATTTTGGTAAATTAGCAAGATCTTCTTTGTGTAAGATAATTTAGTCAATGGTCAGCTCTAACTCCTATATATCTATCAAGACTTATATATACTTCTTTGGTAATTAGTTTTAATATATTGCCATTATGGTAAGAAAAACTACAGTATGACATGGAGGATCATTAATATCTTTTAGATATCAAATATTCCTTAATATTTGGTAAGCATTATGTTTTCTCCACTATAAAAAGAGCAACCATACCATAGAGTTTCTCCAAGCAATTAGAAAAAAAGATTAAGGACAATAAACTCTTGTTCTATCTAGTAAACCAAGCATATTATGGCTTTTAATCTCCCTCTCATTTTCACTTTTATAGCTCTATGTTTGTTTAAACACTGCACTTGTGCACATGTTAAATCACACAATGCATCTTTAGCTGGTTTTCAACCAGCTGTAGCAACATATTATGGCGCTCCAAATGGAGCAGGAAGTGGTAATTAATGATGTTATACTCTGAATAAAACTTTTTTATTAATGCATACAACATTTGTTTTCGTTAAGTTAATTTATATATATTAAAGGTTGATTTCAACACACAGGGTAATTAAACTCGATCTTTTTAATTGTTTTTATGAGATTTGTTATTAATTGGACCATACAATTAATTTTCATTTTTGTAATGCAAGATGGAGGAGCTTGTGGATATACAAATGCTGTATCACAAACCCCTTATAATTCCTTTGTATCTGCTGGAAATCCTCCTCTCTACAGGAAAGGCTTAGGCTGCGGAGCTTGCTACCAGGTCCATATTAATTTTTGCCCATAATTTAGTTTTTCGTCACTTCCAGTAACATGTTATAACATATTAAAATGCACTAACTAATAGTGCAAAAATTAATTTGCACTATCGGTATATATGAGTCCTTCGATAAATTGCTCTAATGTCTAAGACTTCATTAATTTGCCTCGTCAATGTTATATACTCGTGAGTTGTACATCTTGTTCAATTATAGGTGAAATGTAATCTAGGCCCTTGCTCAGGAAACCCAGTGACTGTAACCATTACAGATGAATGCCCTGGGTGTTCAGGTGCTATTCATTTTGATCTAAGTGGAACTGCCATGGGAGCTATGGCCAAACCTGGACAAGCTAACGCGTTACGTAATATGGGAAATATCCCAATCTCTTACCAAAGGTGCATACTTTTTTTAATAAAGTTATATATACTGACAGCACAAAGAATATTTCTTATAATCAGTTATAATTGTTATTGTAGAGTACCGTGCGTATACAAGAACATAAATGTAGCATTCAAGGTAGATCCGGGATCTAATGCTAATTTCTTGTCAGTAAATGTAGAGTTTGAAAGTGGAGATGGTGATCTTAATCTAGTGGAGCTTGTGCCAGCAAGATCTAACAGTCGATAACTATGAATCATGTATTTGGGGCAACATGGAGTACTAATATTAACCCTTCAACACAGCCTGCTCCATATTCTCTTAGGCTCACAACTGAGTTCAATAAGAAACTTACTGCTCCCAATGTCATTCCTGTTGGCTGGAAACCTGGACAAGCCTACAATTCCAATGTCAATTTTTGATTGTATTCTTCAACACAAACACAAAAATAATGAGTAAAATCAATGTCACAAATATGACTTTGAAATGTTCTCCTTTTAGGAGTTTAATAAAATTTATCTTTCAAATATTATTATTCAAAAGTCGATTTGTTTTTAAATTTTTTTTTTTTATTGTTGTCGTCGTCGTCCTCTTATTTTGTGATCCTCACAAGCAATGGAAAAAGAAAGGGGGAAGTACACGAACAACTATTCTTAGGTCTGCTATTTAGAGATTAGCCAGTGTTTGTTTTGTCTTGAAATTTAGATCTAAAAATCATAAATTCAGGACAATTCAGTACATTTATGTCCTGAAAAATTGTAGGGATTGTTANTATTTTTATTTTTTTTTTCTTTTTTGCTGTCTTCTTACTTTATGATCCTCACAAGCAATGGAAAAAGAAAGGGGGAAGTACACGAACAACCATTCTTAGGTTTGCTATTTAGAAATTAGCCAGTACTTATTTTGTCTTGAAATTTAGAACTAAAAATCATAAATTCAGGACAATTCAGTACATTTGTGTCCTGAAAAATTGAACGAAAAAATTAAAATTCATTACACATTGGCTAGTTCCTAAATAGCAGCCCTTTAGAATGGCTACCTAATATCATTTATATGCGAAGAATGCATCAATATCTGCCCACGACTCTCGAGTATTCACAATATCCGCCCACAAATAATACCTAAAGTTATGAAAATTTATTAGAGAATCATCTCTTTTTTTCTTCTATCTTTTTCCTCTTTTCTTTTCTCTTCTCTTCATCAGAAAACAACATCATTTTGCCCAAAAATATTTCTACCAATGTTGATTTAGAATAATTAAGGTGCAGATAGAAATGGTGGATGAGATTTGATGATTCAAAATTTCCGTTTTGCTAAATACCTAGTGGTCGTGCCTTGATTAAGGTGTAATACTTTGCAAAAAGATCACGAAAGAATCGAACCCTCCTTCCCGTATGTTCATTGTATAGCAAAAACATCTTGAGGCTACTAAATTTAATTAAATTATTCTAAGCATATAAATTTTGCTCTTTGAAAATTCTATGATAAAGATCCACATCAACTTGAAAGTTGCTCCTGAGTTTGATCTTTGACAATTCAATCGGATTGTTTCTTCTTATACAAGCTAAGAACATTAAAAATGAAGATTTATGATATACACTAATAAAACAAATTCGCTATACCATATTATAACATGTTAGTTACCTTTTTTATAATATATTAATTAATACTAATCATAGAAATTTTACTTATAATTACCTTATAAGTGACTTGATTATAAAAATATCTTTTTATGTCATTACATATAAGTTAAATTCTAAAAATAAAAAACCAAAACAATGAAGTCTCAAAGACAATATTTTGTGTGGAAATTAAAAAACAGATAGAACCAAGCGATATAACAGGAGAAAGCATGAGGACTTTAGTGGTAGTAGTAGTTTAATTTCTTGGCTTGAAAATGAAGGGATGTGAATTACTTTAGCAGTTAATTAGCTCCCTTAGCTTCACTGTGTTTAACATATACCAGCCTCTGCCGTTAGATTTAATTTGGGCTAATTTCTCCCTTCATTCCACTTGTCACCTTCACTCCCTTATTCTCACTCGAACTCCTATATATTTTCCTCTCCTCACAAAACAAACCATTGGCTCTAACTAAAAACTAGGATTAACTTTCCTTTAACCATACAAGCCCACAACAACTTCTACTACAACAACAACAACACCCCCCTATCGCACACCCCCTTAACCCATGCCACACCCCATTACTATTTCTTCTTTCTTGATTCATCCTCCTAACTCACTCTCACTTTCTTCTTTATTGTCTTACACTCACACATAGTTGACTATGTACTAGTGTAAATCTTTTTACTTTTTTTAATCTTTTGTTTAGTCATGGCTTGTGTTGATCAGGAACAGAAGCCTAATTTCAAGCATTATTGTAGAGTTTGTGACAAGGTGGGTTGCTCTGATGGTAAGCAACTTCCACTTCCAACCAAGAGGTTGTGAGTTCGAGTCACCCCAAGAGCAAGGTGGGGAGTTCTTGGAGGGAAGGATGCCGAGGGTCATTTTGGAAACAGCCTCTCTACCTCAGGGTAGGGGTAAGGTCTGCGTACACACTACCCTCCCCAGACCCCACTAGTGAGATTATACTGGGTTGTTGTTATTATTGTTGCTGTATTGTAGAGTTTGTAAGAAGGGTTTTATGTGTGGGAGAGCTCTAGGTGGGCGCATGAGAGCTCACGGGATTGGAGATGAGAGTGCATTTGTGGATGATGATGAAGCTAGTGATTGGGAACACAAACATCTAAGAAGTGATAACAAGAGGATGTATCAATTGAGAGCAAACCCTAATAGGCTAAAGAGCACTAGGGTATGTGAGAATTGTGGGCAAGAATTCTTGTCATGGAAATCTTTTCTTGAACATGGAAAATGTAGCTCAGATGATGCTGAGTCCTTGATATCATCACCGGGTGGTTCAGATGGTGAGGAATATATAGGTGGAAGAAAAGGTTATGGTTGGTCTAAAAGGAAAAGATCCTTAAGGACTAAAGTTGGAAGTTTTACTTCAACTTATAATATATCAAGTGAGCAAGAAGATCTTCTCCTTGCAAAATGTCTTATAGATTTAGCCAATGCAAGGGTGAACCCATTAATCATCGAGCAAGAGGAATCATGTGCCTCGGCTAGTAAGGAGGAGGAGAGGCGGAATCCAATTACCTACCTTAGTAGTACTCCTTTCGTGAATCGAGACGAATATCTCGAAAAAAGTAACTTCTTTATATTACCATTGGACAAGGCTAAAGGGGCTTCCAAAGGATTGTTTGAATGTAAAGCATGCAAAAAAGTATTCAATTCCCACCAAGCATTAGGTGGACATAGGGCAAGTCATAAGAAGGTTAAAGGATGTTATGCAGCTAAACAAGATCAATTAGCTTAGTTAATCATGATTATGTGATCACAAATGAAGATTACTTTAAAGGTTCAAAATCATCATCTTACCAATTAGAATAAGGCCCCTCATTAGTAGGAGCTTCTAGGAGAAAATCAAAAGTTTATGAATGTTCAATATGCCATAGAGTTTTCTCAACAGGGCAAGCTTTAGGTGGCCACAAAAGGTGCCATTGGATCACTTCCAACTCCCAAGATTTAACAATCTTTTCTGCTAAATTCCATTTTCACAATCCTTTAGAATAAATTAATGAAAAATCAACAATATTGCATATATCAGATCCTTTAGATCTTAACATTCCAGCAGATGATCAAGATATGTCCAGAGTAAGGCAAGAACCTTGGACGAATCCGTTGAGCTTTGAGGTTTCCACGGATATACACTTGCATCCATGGAGTAATATTAATGCAAATAAGGAAGCAAAAAATGATGTTATTTACCAAAACAAGTACGAGCAACCGCGCCAAAAAAACGAGGACGATAACAACAAGAATCAAGAAAACAACAACAACAGTAATAGTAGTACTGAAAAAGACAACATGAACGATAGCATCCGTGATAACACAACACAAATTGTAGAAGATAATGAAGCAGATAGTAAACTGAAATTAGCAAAGCTAAGTGACTTAAAGGATATCAATACCAGTTCTGATAATCATTCACAATGGTTACAAGTTGGTATTGGTCCAACAACTGAGGCTGGGGCTGACTCATAAACTATTTGCACTCTGTTTTTTCCTCTCTTTTTTTTTTAATCTGTTTTCTCCTTTCTCACCCGGGTAAATATTTCTATGCACGTGTTGTAATTAGTAGATCCTGTTAGTCCCGTCAATATTGCTGTATTTGTAAATAATAATTCTACAAAATATAAATTATCGTAATGAAACAATAAATCGTATTCGAGCCCACTCAATTCACAGTGTTTCCTTAAGGAATTTAATCCCCTCCTAGTACCCAAGGTTATGGATTATTTCCTCCCAGGATAGAACGAATGACACACTAGTGTAGCGGTACTTCAAACCCCAGTGTTTCAGCGAACACAAAGTTCGGTAGCAAATCACACTTACAGTTGCTTTGTTTGAAGTT
>AWOL01S0022867.1:5729-24388 GCA_000715115.1 Nicotiana otophora
AAATTTTCCTTCAGCTACATATTGTGTCCTTTAACTTTTCTGCATTTGCTTTTGTTTAGGACTTAGGATATATAATTTTTGTCTCGGACTTAATATATCATTGGTGCTTTAGCATAGAATTTGACATTGCTTAAATTGTTTAACTTCCAAAGTCCGGATAGGGCCTGGGTTAAGTAACGACTCCGAGTTGCTTTGACTTCGGAGGACCCAACAAAAAATAAAATGAAGTCTTTTCAAATATTCGAATAATTGTTTCGGACACAACTAATCTTTGCCGAAGGTGGATCTTTTCATAGCCGTAATTTGAGACCGATTGACTTGATCAGGCATAATCTTTTATGGATTTAAAATGTGTAAGGACATTACTTTTTATATGCACGAACTCAGATGTCTCTGAGTCATTTATACATCATGATCGAATCTCCAATGACTTCGTATCTTAAGTTGGCCGTGGCCTTTCGTGTTTAGGCTCCGCCTTGTAGGATTGGTTCCTTCGGGATTTAGTAACCCAGTTTTTCCGATCTTACTGTCGGGCAATAATCCCCGATTTGGGGTGACCCATAGGCTTAAGGGTCTTTAGGTGACTGGGAACGGTCTCGTGGACTTCTTACTACCTTTTGTTTTTAATGGTGGCTCGAAGACTTGGAAAGTTTTAAACCCAATATTTATTCTAAGTGACATAAAGACAATATTGCTCGTGTAAGCGCGAATCGATGAAGTATAGAAGGTGATTTTTCTCACTTTATTACTTCAAATATAGTGCGCATAATCAAAGATAAAAAATTATCTTCCATGGCGAGAATGAACTATTCGTGCACAATTCATTTGATCGTTTGGTCCTTATAATGGATCTTACTATCCAAGCCTTGGATTTTGATGTCGAGTAAAAATGTCTTTGATGTTTCTGAACTCAGATCTTCGAATTGTGACTCAGAGTATGATACTCCCCTAGTACTTGAGGCCGTATTTGGATGGCTCGAGTACTATTGATTCGATATGGACAGTCCCCAGTCCCCCATCCTAGGACGGTCTTAAAACTAGAGTAGCACACTTACTATTTGCTCGTTAAAAATCTTGCCATAAAATCCACTTCGCGAGAAAACCGGTCAAAGAGAAAAAGTGTGCAACACGTACTTTCAGACCTAATTCATGGACTTGATTTCTATTGTGTACCTGCACTGATTAGTTCGAAGGATAATAAAGCTTAAAGTAATTTAGGTATTCATACCTCAGCAATAGTACCGCTTCAAGTGTGCCACATTCCAGTTGTTATACAGTTGTATTCCATTCCCAGTCTCAAGTTCGTATGCGCCTTTTGTGGTTATACCTGTGACTCTGTACGACCCTTCCCAGTTTGGGCCTAGTTTTCCGTTATTCAGGTTCTTGGTATGCAGTATGAATTTTCTCAGTACTTAGTCCCCGACTTGGAAGTGTCGAAGGTTTTCCCTTTGGTTGTAGTATCTCCCTATTCGCTGCTTTTGAGCTGCTAGCCGGACTAGGGTGGCTTTTTGCTTTTCGTCTGCTAAATTTAGACTTGTGGCCATGGCCTCGTCATTCAATGTCTATGCAGCATATCAGAACCTGAAGCTCGGTTCTCCCATTTCTACCGAAGTCAAAGCTTCTACACCGTATACTAGATAGGGAACCGTGTTGACTCCGCTTGATCGTTCACACTCGGGTGATAAGGGGTCGATAAAACCTTTTTGATTTTGTGATCCTCAAAGAACTTATTGACCTTTCTGCCAATGAATCATCTCCCGTTGTCGCACGAAGTTTCAGTTGGTATCCCGAACCGACATATTATATGATCACAGATAAAGTCGATAACCTCCTTTTCTCTAACTTTCTCAAACGCCTTTGCTTCAACCCATTTGGAGAAGTAATCGGTCATGAGCAAGATGTACTGAGCTTTTCTGGATGCCCATGGTAAAGAGCCTACGATGTCTATCCCTACTTCATAAATGGCCAAGGGGCAAGGACATGGTAAATAAGCTCTCCCGTTTGGAAGATCATCAGGGCATGCCTTTGACATATGTTGCATTTTTAACAAAGTCCTTCGCATCCTTTTCCATTTTGTTCCAGTAATATCCGGCCTTGATCAATTTTCGAACCCGCGATTCCGCTCCCGAATGGTTTCTGCAAGTACCCTCGTGGACTTTCCTCATCATGTAATCGGTTTCCCCGGGCCCCAAGCATCTTGCTAACGGTACGAAAAATGACCTTCGGTATAGTTGGCCTTCAACTAAGTTGAACCTGGCAGCTTTAGTTCGAAGGGCCCTTGATTCTTAGGATTCGATGGCAATTTCCCCTTCTGAAGGCAGTCTATGTATTTGTTTCTCCAATACCAAGTCAAACTTATTGAGTTTACCTCAGCATGACCTTCCTCTATCATTGAGCTCATCAATTGCACCACCGTTCTGGAGTTAAATTCATCGAAGTTGACTGACGATCCTAAATTAGTCAAAGCATCAGCCTCACTATTCTGATCTCGGGGCACATGTTGTAACGTCCATTCTTTGAACCGATGTAACACCACTTGTAATTTATCCAAGTATCTCCACATCCGGTCTTCTTTGACTTCGAATGTTCCGTTAACCTAGTTAACAACGAGGAGGAAATCACACTTGTCTTTGATCACCTCAGCCCCTAAGCTTTTTCCCAGTTCTAGACCTGCAATCACAGCCTCATATCCGGCTTCATTGTTAGTCAATTTCACAGTTCTAATATATTACCTTATTATATTACCCATGGGTGGTTTTAATACGATTCCCAACATGGACCATTTCACGTTGGAACCACTGTATGTGAATAGGGTCCATACCCCCGAGCTAGAACTCGAGGCAAGTAATAATTCATTATCGACCTCAAGGATCAAGGTCGGTGTGAAGTTTGCCATGAAGTCTGTCAAAATATGAGACTTTATAGATGTTCGGGGTTTGTGTTCAATATCGTACCCGCTAACCTCTACGGCCCATTTTACTAGCTGGCTTAAGAGCTCAGGTTTATGCATAAAATTCCTTAGCGGATACGAGGTCACGACACATATAGTGTGACATTGAAAATATGATTTTAATTTCCTAGATGCGCTTAACAAGGCAAGCGCTAATTTCTCTAGATCTGGATACCTCGTTTTGGCATCATCTAGGGTTCTACAAACATAATAGATGAGAAATTGTGTACCTTGTTCTTCCCGTACCAGGACTCCACTTACCGTTATTTCGGACACTGCCAAGTAAAGGTATAACTGCATGTTCGCCTTCGGGGTGTGCAGCAAAAGAGGGCTTGATAAGTATCGTTTGAGTTCCTCCAAAGCCTTTTGGCACTCCGGGATCCAAGCGAAGTTGCTCTTTTCCTTTAGAACCAAGAAACATTGGTGGCTTTTGTCCGACAACTTAGAAAAGAATCAGCCCAATACGTCTATTCACCTGGTCAACCTTTGTACTTCCTTGATGTTGTTGACCATAGTGATATCTTCTATGGACTTTATCTTATCCGGGTTGATCTTTATTCCCCGGTTAGGTACCCGAGCCGACTCCGAAGGCACACTTCTCTGGGTTCAGCTTCATATTATATTCCCTCAGTATGTTGAAGGTTTCCTGCAAATGTTTTAAATAGTCCTCTACTCGCAGGGACTTAACTAACATATTGTCAATATAAATCTCCATTGATTTCCCTATCTGTTCCTCGGATATTCGGTTAACTAGGCGTTGATACATGGCACCATCATTTTTTAACCCAAACGGCATCACATTATAACAATAAGTGTCGAACTTAGTTATGAAAGAAGTTTTCTCTTGGTCACCCGGGTCTATTCATATTTGGTTGTACCCAAAATAGGCATCGAAAAATCTCAGTGTCTTGTGCCCTGCCATCCCATCGATCATTCGGTCTATGTTAGGCAAAGGAAACGAGTCCTTTAGGCATGACTTATTCAAATCCTTATAATCTACACATATCCTAAGTTTGTTTCCCCTTTTAGGTACGACGACTACATTATCTAGCCAATTCGGGTATTTAACTTCCCGAATGGAACCTATTTTTAAGAGTTAGATACCTCGTCTTTGATGAACACGTGCTTGACTTCGGACCGTGGTGTCACACCCCAACCTTGGGGAGCGCGATCGACGCTCAACCGGGATATCCCAATCAAGAAAGCCTACTTGATGCTTTCTACCTGACTTTACCCATTTATAATGCAAAGATGAATATCATGAGTTATACAATTAAAGAGTAATATGTACAACACCAATTTCATTTCTTTTAGAAACCCCATTTTGAATTCCCAAGAATACATTACACACTCGTCGGTTAGAAGTGGAAACATGTGTTACAAGTAAACATTTCTAGTTTGATTTTCCCAAATCAAATACAACCCACACTATATCTACAAAGCATCTACAAAAGAGTAATATGATAGTGCCAGCGACAAGGCCCCAGCTATACCTCAAAACACTATGCACAAGAAGCAAAGGACACAAGACCCCGATATGAAGTGGGGATCACCAAGTCAGGTGAGAAGAGGGTGTACCCCTATCACTGATCGATGTCGCATGTTGTGGAACTACCTGCATCCATTAAAGATGCAGCATCCCAGGAAAAAGTGATGTTAGTACACATGGAATAGTACAAATATGTAAAGTTAAACACCCTCTCAATGAATAGAATAACAGTATAGAAGGAGAGGGATAATAAATTAATGAGAAAACCAAATAATATTAAAACACTAAGTCAACAGTGAGGTAAATCTTCAAGCAATAATCAATGTTTAGGTTGGGAGATCTTAAGAACTGATACACCACCAAGCTTATAGCATGGAGTCCAATCTCTATCCGATCGAATAAGCCGTCTCACCCCAAAGTATGACGCTTGAGATAGAAACACAACACCACCATGCGCGCGGCATGGCGTCCGATGTTTGCCCGATCATCTAAGCCGTCTCACTACAATGTCGTGTGGGTCGGCATGGTCTTTTCTAGCTCTCAACTCAACTCATCCCAATTAAGGGTAATAATCTCAATATAATATAATGAGAATTTATTCCTCAATCAATCCCTACACCAGCACGTGTTGTTTCAGGCTTGGGTATTTATGACCCAACCTTCCTCGGTGACATAACGTTACTCCCAAAAGCATTTATCATAAAAAAGATCATATACTTTTCATAGCTTGTCATACTTTCTTTCATTTTCATTGTCACTCTTGGAATCATATGTAAATAATCATTCTTGGCACAACAACTGCATTTGACAATTCATACTCCCATTCTTTCATTACCTCTCAAGGACCATCTTATATCATTTAACGATATTTGAAACATTGTGAACAATCATATCTTCAGCTCATAGGCATGTCAGAATTCAAAGCACATTGGGGATAAGCATAAAAGAGGAGCATAATATTATACAATCGAGATATGAATCAAACTATATGCATTTGGACTAGCTAACCATAGAAGCAGATAATAATGACGGAAATAGAAACTTGATCAAACCATAATCGAAGTTTATGACAGTTTTGAGGAATCCGATTCTAGGGAAAGAGTTTAGCCAACATACCTCACTTGAGCTTTCCTTATGTTACTACAATATTCCAAAGTTTTTATTAACTCCAATCTATTAGAGATATGACAAAATTGACCCATAATTAGGAAATGGTTCATATGTTCAGTTCATTTAGGCATTTTATCATGAACTAGGTGTGCAACTCGACTACAAGGTTTCTATGGTAGAGTTCCTTTATACCACAACCAATAGTTCACCCATATTAGTTCATCAACCCCCACTACCTTTATTGGTACATGTATGCACAAAGAAGAACTCCCACTCTCAATAATCACACTCCCCATTACCCATCTTCTGCCCAAATTTGAAATTGAGGACAGAGGTATGGAACCTTACCTATTAGAATAAGACTTGCAATCTTTCTTTGTTAAATTCACAAGGCTTAAGCAAGGAATTGAAGTGGAAGATGTGGGGATAACCTCCTTCTCTCTCTAGTCTATCCCCTCTCTCTTAAACATCAGTTTTTTGCTCCCAAACAACACCCTTATGTCTTTATTAGAATTGGGTTGGGTTTAACAATACACAAAATGGGCTTCCGAACTCAACTATGCGGTCGCAGAGTGCACCGCAAATCAGGTCTCCGGTCTGCAAAAGGGATCGCAAAATTGATCTCCAAAATAGGGCTGGCATGTTCCATTCTGCGGCAGATCTGCGATCCGTAGATCAGTTATGAGACCTCATAATAGACTGCAAAACCTCCCTCAAGAAAATCCTCGTGTTGGCTCTGCGATGGAAGTGCGGTCCGCGAAACAGTTACACAGTCGCATAATTGACCGCAAAAAGACTTTCAAAATTAAGTTTCTCCTATTCAACTCCGCAACGGTTCTACGCCCGCATGAGGGATCGCCAAAATGCTTTGTATGCCAATTTCTTCCACCAACTCCTAAATGCTTTGCACAATCCAAAAGGTCTATACCGCGGCAAACAAGCTCACCACGAAAGTTATATACAACCTTCAAACACGTTAGCCTACCTCGGCACCACAAAACCTCCTATTCTTGGTAAACTTTTACGGGGCCTTACATCCTCCCCCTATCAGGATCATTTGTCCTTGAATGAGGAATAGAGTCCGCCCAAAACACCCAATATGGCTTCTCTTACAAACCAGAAATCCCAAATTTTGACTAACTCCCTCAAAAGTTTTGAAACTTTCAGCAGAGTCACCTATGTATTTAGGCCTATCCACCTGTTAGTGAACCCTAGAAACCAATTCTAACAACACATTCATATCCCAATAGTGTATCACAACATGAAAACAACATCAACCATAACGTCATAAGCATTATATTACCAAAAAGGGACATCTTCAACATAAACTGTACAAGTTGAACATAATTTATAGAAAGTAAGCTCTTAACATTCTTTTAAAACACAACTACTTAGTTATTCAAACAAATGAGGACATTTCTTCTTCATCACTTCCTCCGCCTCCCAGGTGGCCTCTTCAACTTGTTGGTTTCATCATAGCACTTTCATGGAGGCAATCTCTTTATTCCACAGCTTTTAGATTCGCCTATCAAGAATGGCAACTGGAATCTCCTCATAAGTCAATTCTTCATTAACCTCAATAGCCTCTACCGGAACAATGAGTGACAGGTCTCCAACCACCTTCTTCAACATAGACACATGAAACACCGGATGCACTAACGACATCTCTGGAGGTAGCTAAACCTGTAAGACACTTGACCAATCCTTTGAACGATTCTGTACGGACTGACATACCTCGGACTAAATTTCCCCCTCTTCCCAAATCGCGTTGTATCCTTCATGGGGGAAATTTCAAGAATACCCAATCATCCTCTTTGAGTTCCAAATCTTTGCGACGCACATCTGAATAGCACTTCTAGCAGCTCTGAGTAGTTTTTAACCATTCCTTAATGGTATTAACATTCTCCATAGCCTGATGTACGAGGTCTGGCCCTATCAACTCTGCTTCCCCAATTTCGAACTACCCAATAGGAGATATACATCTCCTACTATATAGAGCCTCAAACGGTGCCATCTAAATGCTAGCATGGTAACTGTTGTTATAGGCAAATTCTATGAGCATAAAATGATCATACAAACTACCCTTGAAGTCAAGAATACAAGCACACAACATATTCTTAAGCATCTGAATAGTCCGCTCAGCTTTTCCATCTGTCTCTAGATGGAAGGCTGTACTAAGATTCACCTGAGTACCCAAACCTTGTTGAAAGTTTTTCAAAAAATTAGCTGTGAACTGTGCCCCCGATCTGAGATGATAGAAACTGGAGTGCCATGCAACCTGACTATTTCCTTTATATACAACTGATCATACTGTTCTGTTATGTTGGTGGCCTTAATAGGTAAGAAGTGTGTTGGTTTTGTGAGTCGATCCACAATCACCCAAATCAAATCAAACTTACGAGGCATGTGAGGTAGGCCTAACATAAAGTGTATATTGATCATCTCCCACTTCCACATTGGAATTTCTATATTTTGTGCCAAGCCACCGGGCTTCTGTTGCTCAACCTTCACTTGCTGATAGTTTAGAGATCTATCCACAAAGTCCGCTACGTCCCTTTTCATTTCATTCCACCAATATACTTTCTTGAGATCATGGTATATTTTTGTAGAGCCCGGGTGCATGAAATACTTGGAACTGTGAGCCACGGTCATGATTCTTTCCCGAAGACCGTCTATATTTGGAACACATAATCGCCTTAGGTACCTTAGCGTACCATCATTCGCGCCAAGAGAAAAATCTATGGTTTTGTGTTTATTAATCCTCTCCTTCAATTGCACCAACAATAGATCATTGTATTGTTTCTCCTTGACCTCTACTACAAGTGATGATTCAACCTTATTTTGCACAATTACCCCGCCTTTGCAAGAGTCCGTGAGCCGAATTACCAAACCGGCCAACCGGTGAACTTTCTTGGCCAATGGCCTTCAATTTGCCTCCAAGGAAGCCAAACTACCCATGTATTTTTGGCTATGAACATCCGCCACATTATTAGCCTTACCTGGATGATATAGAATATTGATGCTGTAGTACTTGAGTAACTCGAGCCATCTTCTCTATCTCATATTCAATTCCTTCTGCTTGAAAATATATTAAAGGATCTCGTGGTCCGTGACTATGTCCACATGGACCCCATACAAAAATGTCATCAAATCTTCAATGCAAATACCACTGCCGCAAGATATAAGTCATATGTTGGATAATTTTTCTCATGATTCTTGAGTTGCCTAGAAGCATAAGCGATCACCTTGTTGTGTTGTATCAATACACACCCAAGTTCGTTCCTTAAAACATCACAATATACCACAAACCCACCTTTACCTTCTAGTAAGGTCAACACCGGTGCCATAGTTAATAGTGACTTCAACACTTAGAAGCTCGTTTCGCAAGCATCTGACCATTGGAACTTAATCGCCTTCTGCATCAATTTAGTCAATGGAGAGGCAAGAGTAGAGAACCCCTCCACGAACCTCTTGTAATACCCAGCTAATCCCAAGAAACTGTGAATTTCTGTTGGATTTGTAGTTCTAGGCCAATTTTTCATAGTTGCGATCGTTTGAGGATCAACCTTGATCCCCCACTAGAGACGACATGACCCAAAAATGTAACATATTCAAGCCAAAATTGACACTTGAAAAATTTGAGTACAATTTGTGCTGATTCATAGTTTGGAAAACTTCCCTAAGATGATCGACATAATCCTCTCGACTTCGTGAATACACAAGTATGTCGTCAATGAAAACTATCATGAAAGAGTTGAGGAAAGGCTTGAAAACATGAATCATATGATCCATGAAAGCTGTCGGGGCATTCGTTAGCCCGTATAATATCACCAAAAATTCAAAGTGCCCATACCGGGCCCTGAAAGTTGTTCTCGGAATATCTTACTCCCTAATCATCAATTGGTAATACCCCGATCTTAAGTCAATCTTCAAGGAGTACTTAAAACCTTGCAACTGATCAAACAAGTCGATTATTCTTGGTAGTGGGTACTTATTCTTGATTGTGACCATGTTGAGCTGTCAATAGTCAATACATATTCTCAGTGACCCATATTTCTTCCTTACAAAGAGAACTGCTACGCCCCAAAGTGACACACTTGGTCGGATGAAACCCTTCTCTAGCAAATCCTTCAACTGCTCCTTTAGTTCCTTCAATTCTGCTGGCGCCATTCTGTAGGGTGGGATAGATATAGTCTGCATGTCTAGTATCACATTGATCCTTAAATCAATTTCCCTATCTGTTGGGATACCATGGAGCTCATCAGGGAAGACCCCTGGAAATTCATTCACAATTGGCACTGACTTAAGTGTAGTGACCTCAGGATCGGTGTCCATAACCCATACCAAATGGTAAATACACCCCTTGTTGATAATCCTCGCTGCTTTAAGGTAAGAAATAAACCTACGCTTTGGCATGACATCATCCCCCTTCCACTCAGGTGCTTACTCATTTAGAAATTGAAACCTAACAGTTCTATTTCAGCAATCAAGCTTGGCATAACATGAGTGAAGCTAGTCTATCCCCGTTATCATGTCAAAATATACAATCACCAATTTAACAAGATTGGCCGTGGTGTCTCGACCATGAACTATGATAATACAATCACTATAAACCTGCGTAGCCATAATAGACTCACTAGTTGGAGTAGATACAAAGGACGACTAATGGAGCTATTCTGGTTCTATCCCGAATCCCATAGAAACATAAGGAGTAATATATGACAAGGTAGAACCAGGATCTATGAGAGTATACACATACAGAGATTGGACAGTCAGTATACCTGTGACATCATCATGCCTGTCACAAGAACCTTGCATAAATTCATGCAAGGTATCAAATTACCTAGAGAATCATGCCTTTTGTATCTCAAGCCCACAATCCCCGATGAAATCTTTCCCATTTCCATCTTTAGGATTTAAATGCTCAAATCCAAAAAATCCTAGCTTTAGCATGAAACATTAAATCCCCGAATTTCTCTTATGTTATGTTAAATCGAAGCATACATGGCTTCTTCTCAGTTTCATAATGAAGATTCTATACCTAGAGGTCAAATGTAGTGACCTTTGGGTTCTCGAACTTTGTCCGCTGATTTAGCCTTCAACGGTCGGCCTTCCCCACTTGGGTAAATCTTCTCATGATTTTGCCATCTGATTTCTTCATTTTTCACTCGTTTGCTTGCATCATCTCAGCTTCGTCACTCTCCATTATTATTTTTTAAACTGTTTAAACCCTAAGTCATTGAATTCCACTATAAATTAGATATTTCAATGCTCTCACCTAACACAGAATAAATACACAAAAAAACAACATAATACAAAGTTTTTAGTTTACAATTTCAAAAGTATGGGTTTTAATCGATTCCTTATCTCTCTCCTTTTCGGTTCTGAGTTTGCCTACTATTCAAGCATGAGTTCAGATTATTAACGGCTATAAACAAGAAGCTTTTGTTTGGTTTGCTGCCCAAAAGAAGGTTAGTGAACCTCAGTCTTTCTTCTCTTTTGGTTATTTAATTGGAAGCATGTTTGTTCTATTATCTCTTGTTAAATGGCTCTATCTCTAATATGTTATTGTTGATCATCTCTATATGTTTGTTGTGAATCAATAACTGATCACTGAACTCTAGAATTATAAGTTTCTTAATATTCTGAAATTAGAGCCATGTACTAATTAATTATTCTAGTAATCCTAATGAACATGTCTTTGGGTGACTTGTATAGCTTTTGACTTGTATACTTGTATAACTTTCAAATGACCTAAATAGTTGTCTTAATCTTCTGGTGTTCTGTTGTAGCTCTCATGTGTGCTATGTTAGTTTGTCTTAGTATTGTTAGTATGATTCACTTGATATCTGGCCTAAGTGGATATGAATACATGATGTTAAGTATAAGGCTGCCACTTAATCTAAGTATGGTAGTTTACAATGTATGAGATGTCTCCTTCTTCAATGTGTTCTTCTGTGATTCTGTGACTTTAGAAAATCAGTGTAAGAACCTTCTGTCAGCTCCCATAACTGTTTTATCACATATGTGAACTTCATTGTATGAGACAATGTCTCAAAATAACTAGATTAAGCTCTAATGAACCTCTGCACTTAATTTGTCTGTTGCTATCTACTTAGTTCAAGTCATGCCTAGAAACTTGATTGAAATTTGCACCTACTATAGTTGAATACCATATGATGGAACCATGTGTTGCAGAACTTCCTTATGAGAAACTAATCTACTTAGCTTACAACTAAAAATGCTTTCCTAGTATAAACTTTCACTATTCAGGACCTGCTAGTAGGATTATTGAGGTTGATACACCTGACACCTTCTATACTCCTTTGAACAACATCACTTACTTATTCTGAGTTCTTATATTAATGTGTTGTATGCTCTCATACTGTTAACTCTGATGCTTACTGAGCAGTGGAGTGTTATTAGATTTCCTTTGAGTATATACATAACTAAGTACATGATCACAACTATCGATTTAAATAAACATGAACCTGCTAGCAAGATTATTGAGGTTGATACACCCGATGCCTTCTATACTCCTTTGAACTGCATGCATGACTTACTTATTCTGAGTTCTTATATTAATTAATATATTGTATACTCCCATTGCATGCCAGCAACTATGCTGATCCAATTGAGTACTCTTAGGCTTGATAAAAGTATATGACAGTGTATGCTTGTGTGCAAACTATGATAGATTTTGATGATGTTTTGGTATTCTGAATAGTTATTTGTTAGAAATATCTCTCTCCTTGTGTATAGTCACCATTGTGGTATTGGAGTTTACATTGAGTCCCTCATTATCACCTAAACCTACAGAGAAGAGTAAGTGTGAGTAGTTAGGGGTATTTTGGAGTATAATTTAGTTCTTGATTGAGCTGCTCTCCCTGACACAAGCACTGCTCGGGGTCCTTGAGACCCTTGTAAACTTTTAAGTGCTAGGGATCCAAAGGGTATCTTGGACATGAACGAAATTTTATCCTAAGCCTTTAATCTATTGACATTTGCTAATCTCTTTAGGTTTAGTGTTCAAAGAAAATAAAGGTTTTCACTGTAAATTTCTTGACTATATGTGGCTTTATATTAACTTTGTATTCTTTATTACTGTTGATCATTATAGTTTATCTTGGGCTTATATTGGTGTTACTCATGTTTTAATAGTATATTAGGCCTCATATCTAATGACTTTCTCTTTCTTTTTTCCATATGTGTTTAATTTGGGCCTGCCGAGTTCTCAAGGAACTCAGGTCCAAATTCTTTGCCTGAACCTTGGAGTCATCGGAGCTGCTGCTATTTGTCTTCGCTATCTGCTGGGCCTAATTTCCTTCAGGCCCAAACCAACAGTCCATCTCTTTCCTCTATTGCTTTTAATAATTTGTTGTTGTTCTTTGTGTATCCAACATTGATGACATTGATTAAATACTTTTTTTCCAGTTCTCAGAGTTATATTCACAACGTAGGCAAGCCTTAAAGAACATAGGTGGAAAAAGAAGAGTAGTACCGCAACATAGTAATAATTAATTCTAATTGTTAATCATTTATATGATTCAACTTCCGCAATTATTTTCATAAAATTTTGAAACAAAGACAAATTTATAAAGTCAACAGCCTTCTCTTTTTAAAACAAGTAGGAACCGAAATGAACCAGAAATAATTTCCAAAAGCTGGCTATTTTTGTGAATCAAACATTGCTGCAATTAAGGACTTTTTAAATGGTTTGAATTCGAGTACAAAATTTGAGAATCAATCTTTAAGGTATGCCTAAAGCTTACTTCTTTAAACAATCATTACTTTACTAGAGTTATACAGGTAGCCATACTCTTTTTAAAGATAAAGTATTTAAATCTAGCCATATTTTACAGAGCTAAACATTATAGATGTACTTCCAAAATCCTTTCAATTATGCATACTTTTCTCAAAGCCTTTTATAAGTGAAACCTACACCTTCTTTTAAAAGTACATATACTATTTTCATTCAAAACGATAAGCTCAAAACAAGACACAGAGCAAGCTATAAAACCTTTAAGCTCTAACTAAGTAGAATAAAGACATCTAGTTCTTTAAACCTAGTCTAAGTCCTATGGAGCTACCTTAGGTAGATTATAGGGGGTGCCTAACACCTTCCCCTTAGAAGAATAAGAATCCTTACCCAAATCTCACTGGTTAGCAGACTAATAAGGTAATGATCTTAGTAATTAAATTTGTACCCTAATATACCTTTAGATATTAGGTGGAGACTTTCTTTTATCATCAACAGGGAAACCACTAGTTGAATCTTATTTTGACTCGTGCAAAATAGGGTACAACAATCAGAATGCCATTAGGCTCGACAGGGGGTACGCCGTTGCTGGGCACCACGTTGTTGTTTTCACTGTGGTGGCCTGATTCGACGTCAATACGTAAGTGAGCAGATTGGGAGTTTGACATATTAAATAATCCTGAAATCAAACTTCAAATAAAAAGTGTAAAATAAAGTGTGTTATAAAGATTCGTATTCAATCACCACTAATATCTTTAGCCCCATAGTGGGTGCCAAACTATTTTCCCTTAAAAAGTATAATAATTAAATCTGCACGCGGTTTAAAGGATATGTAGTTTAATTTAATACGAATGATCAAAGAACAATAGGTAATTGAATTAAAAGGAGACAAAATGATCAAACCAAATCTGACGAAATAATTAAGCTTGGCATTAGATTTGAATGCTAAGGACTGGTCCCAATCGAGCTCTCGGAATGGAGATTGGTTGCAACTAGATAGATGAACAGTTGAAGAACACTTGAACAATTTTTATAAGACAAAAGTAAATTTTATTGCTTTGATATGCGTGCCAACAGTGACCCAAAAAAATAAAAAAGTTTTTCATTTATATAGTACGGGAGTTTTAACCCCGCTACAAGTCTAAATAAGGTAAAAATCCTTTCCTTCTTTTTCTCTCATGAAAACACAATCTACAACCAATATCGAGCTTGATCCGCGCCATAATATCTAGTTGATGGTGGATATTTCGGCTCTTCATTTGTCTTCTTTAACTGTTTCTTCCTTTACCTTTGGTTCTTCTTATTGCTCAAGCTGGGATCTCTCTGTGTTTGTCCATGCTCGATTCCCGATATATCATCTGTTCGCTTCTGGTTCCGATCTATGGGCACCTCGGCCTTACTCGAGCTAGTAATGAGTAATGTTGTTCCTTTCTTCTCAACGGAAAATCAGGGGTAACTTTTATCCCGGATTTTACCCGTACATAAAAAGCAATGGCAAAGAGAAAGAAAGTTGTTTAATTAAGAGCGAAAGTAAAATATGGCATGTGTTTCTCCAAGAATTTCGTGTATTACAATGGCTCCTAAGCCTGCTACTTATAGCTATACTTAGGGAAACAAGATCCTACGATCAAGTCCCACTTAAATGATAATGGAGGAGTCGTTGATGAATATGTAACAGCAGGATATGAATACAAATATTCGTTGCAATGGTTGCCCATTTAATGTTAGAGAATATTATTAATTGAATGCTATCCGATGGTAAATACTCGATCTACTCCCGTTAACCACGCTCCTCGGGATTTATCCGATATCAATTGCAGTTGTTATTCCCCGTACCGGTTATTACTTGATTCGCTTTTTACCTGTTTTCGGTTCCACGTGTCATGCTATCATTCGATCATTTATTATAAATCAATTTTACCCTATACCGATAGCCCCTTCCTTTCGGTGATATACCTTTATGTTACTGGGAAGTTGGTAAATATCCTAGGATGCTTGAAAGGATGCATGTCTTCTCGCATTTAATATCCCGAACGTTGCCCCACGATTCGGCAAACATTTTTGCTGGTTTTTAGGTAATGATGACCTCGATTTTTACCGTCTATAACTTCACCTCTACTCATCATTTTACTTCTTTTACTTCCAAAATTTTAATAAGTCCTTCTTCTTCTTTGCACTCTTCTGCTTAGAAAATTTACCATCTCTTCTGATTTTCTCAGCAAAAGTCTTACTAACCCTTTACTATCATGGCTTCTTTCCCTGTAACCTGTGGAAATTATGGCCTTCTCTTCGGTGGACGCTCAAGGAAAAACAAGGACGCTGATGTTGATTCTGAACATGCCACTATAAACACCATTATGCCAAAAAACCTCAGCTCTGTTAATGACTTCCAAGAGAAGGCCCCTTTTGCGTGTTCACAAACTTGGGTTGTTAGTAGGTATCCCTCCCCTATTAAGCCTTCTAGTATCCCCACCATAAAGGAGGACTGCAACTGCCCCAACCTTGACATCCTTGCTCCGGATATGATAGAGCGGGTCACCTTCACCAAGTATGGTTTTACGTATGTTTATACGTATCCCTTTACCTTGGTTCGCTTTTCTCTAGGGTCGAGTGCAGGGCTCGACCCCGTAAATTTGGAGTTTTTCCACTGATACCGGGTTTTCTTAGCACAAGTATGCCTATCTTTATGTCGAATGGTGGCTTGACTTTGCCAACTATGCATGGAGACTGGGGAAACCCTAACCCTTGCACACATGATGAATCTCTACTCCCCCAAATATTTCTGTGGGGGTGTAATAAACTTCAGCTAACGTGGCCACCAAGCTCTTCTCACCAACATGGATGATGACAATGATCACGGGTGGATGGAGCGGTTTCTCATTATCGCTACCAGGGACATCGTCCCGACCATAACTTGGTCTTTTCCAGAATCATGGAACCGCTTTCGTAAGTTTACAACTTATTAATTTCCTTCCTTTGTGAAAAGATTATTTTCCGTTATTAATGACCTCTTTGTTCCCTTTATTCCAGCTACCCCATGGGAACCACCACGGGGCAAGTCCTAGACTAGTGGGTTTAGAAAACTTTGAAAATCATAATACCAGAATCCTGCCGGTGGAAGGAAATGACCCTCAAATATGGGTGGAAGACCAAGAACCATGGTAAACTGAGTCTTTCTTCCTTTTATCTTTGTATGAACATATGGAACTTTTCTAACTCCATTGTTTTCTTGATTCAGGACTTCCGCAGGGCTTTGTCACCTGCCCTTTGGTCCACATTTTGGCTGACCCCGAGGAAACCATGAGGGTGCTACAAAGTGACCTTGCTCAAAGCAGCACCCGTGTATCTGCTTCAGGTAAATGTGTTTCCTCTATGAATCCCCAGCTGGAGAACAAGCAACCAAAAAGGTGACGTTCTTCCTCGGTTGGAACTTAGAGTAATAAAATAAAGAAGATAATGACCGAACTGGCCACAGTGGTTGTTGTAGATGAAGGGGAAGTCAGTGATGAAGCGGCTTCCCTTCAACAGAGGAAAATATATTCATCAGCTCAACCAGATACTCAGCCTGGAGAGCTTCAAAACCCGACCGCAGAAGAGGTCCAAGCACTCTGGGGCGAGATGGGTCTGGTAGATAATGCTGCTTCCCTCTTTCCTGCCCCTGTGGTTGTCTCTGGTCCAAGGAGTTCGGACCCTGAGCCTCTTCTGCCTTCGGCAACTGAGTAAGAAGTAATCGGCACTACCCCTGGAGCAGCTGCTTCTCATCCTTCCATACTAACAACTTCACGCCCATCGACATTAGTCGCTCCTTCACCACCAGCATCAATTGCATCTCCTCTACCGGCAACAACTGGATTCTCCTCCCCGGTCTCCCGACTACAGGAATTTGGGAAACAATTATTCAACCTCTTCCCCAGATCCTCGAGGGAGGAGATGCGCCACTCTTTCGGTTTTGAAAGGGTGCCATCTTTTGTCCTAGCCGGTGAAGCTTGCAAACTATCTGGAACCTTTGGATTCAGAGAAATATTGGAGGAAAATGCACTCCCTTTCCAGGGAATGCTTGTTAAATAATGCTATGCACAATGCGGCAGCGGTACCATACTGGATCTCTTACCACTACTTTTCCATTTAGCACCTAGACCTGCAGAGAAGTGTATGTGTTAGTAGTTAGGGGTATTTGGGAATAGAATTTAGTTCTTGGTTGAGCTGCTCTCTCTGATACAAGCACTGATCGGGGTCTTTGAGACCCTTGTGAATTTTAAGGTGCTAGGGATCCAAAGGTTATCTTGGCCATGAACGGAATTTTAGCCTAAGCCTTGAATCTATAGACAAGCAGAAATCGAACGAACCAAAAATGATTTCCAAAAGCTGGGTATTTCTGAGAATCAAACACAGCTGCAATTAATGACTTTTTAAATAGTTTGAATTCGAGTACAAAATTTGAGAATCAATCTTCAAGGTATACCTAAAGCTTACTTATTTAAATAGCATTTCTTCAAGGGTTACAACTTGTTGCTACAAATATGGGTCATGAAGCACTTCTTATAGCGAGAGGCCACAATTGACTACTTTGTGGGCGTTAGCAACATGATTCGAAGTCACAGTGAGAGAATGAGGCATTGGGTCTCCCCTCACAGATATAAATAATGGAGAGAGATGCTTACCAACCTTTAAGCTATAAGCTCAAAACAAGACATAGAATAAGCTATAAAACCTTTAAGCTCTATTAAGTAGAATATAAATATCTAATTCTTTAAACCTAGTGTAAGTCCTATGGAGCTACCTTAGGTAGATTGTAGGGGGTGCCTAACACCGACCCCTGAGAAGAATAAGAACCCTTACCCAAATCTCACTAATTAGCAGACTAAGAGGGTAATGATATTAGTAAATAAATAGGTACCCTAATATACCTTTAAATATTTGGTGGCGACTTTCTTTTATTATCAATAGAGAAACCACTAGTTGAATCTTGTTTTGAATCCTGTAAAATAGGATGCAAATACATGGTGACTCTGCTGGGGTTTCACACTTAGGTTCTTACCTTAGCAGACTTAGACTAGACTTAGAATTTAGGAATGTTCATACAGTGCTTTAACTGTGTTTAACTTGCAACTATGTGCTTACTTGCCTTACTTGCTCATTATGTATTTATCTACTTACTTTAAATATTATTACTAGCATCCCACTATCTGTTACCGTTTTATATATACTGTCATTTCACTCTTTCTTTAGTTTTAGAGAATGGCTTTGTTGAGTCAACTAGCATAACTTCTCGCAGTATTCAGTCCAACTCAAAATTAGGAAACACTCAACTTTAGAAAACATAGGTTATATTGCATAAACCTTAGGTGAGT
>AWOL01S0022867.1:25624-44665 GCA_000715115.1 Nicotiana otophora
TTAGTAAATAAATAGGTACCCTAATATACCTTTAAATATTAGGTGGCGACTCTCTTTTATTATCAATAGAGAAACCACTAGTTGAATCTTGTTTTGAATCCTGTAAAATAGGATGCAAATACATGGCGACTCTGCTGGGGTTTCACACTTAGGTTCTTACCTTAGCAGACTTAGACTAGACTTAGAATTTAGGAATGTTCATACAGTGCTTTAACTGTGTTTAACTTGCAACTATGTGCTTACTTGCCTTACTTGCTCATTATGTATTTATCTACTTACTTTAAATATTATTACTAGCATCCCACTATCTGTTACCGTTTTATATATACTGTCATTTCACTCTTTCTTTAGTTTTAGAGAATGGCTTTGTTGAGTCAACTAGCATAACTTCTCGCAGTATTCAGTCCAACTCAAAATTAGGAAACACTCAACTTTAGCAAACATAGGTCATATTGCATAAACCTTAGGTGAGTCAGTCTTAGGCATCCACCCACAATTAGGAAAGACACCCTAATGCCAACGGGTCATGCACCCAATGACATGACATTTTTAGAAAGACGAACTGATCATGATGAGACACTAAAGATCCGAAGCAAATACTTATCAAACCCCTTTCTCTACCCTCTTCAGAAATAGAAATCAACCAGAACATCCTCGAAATCAATATGGTAATGGTAACACTGCACAAGCTATATCCATGGTGGACGGATATCCGTTGAGAGCATGGAGACAAAATCAAGATGCACCTAGGAGCATTGATTGCCTTACTGAATATCCGAGCTGACAGGGTGCTTACCCGTTTGTTGATAGAATTTTGGGATTCGGTCAAAGTGGTTTTGTAGTTCGCTGACTGTGAGTTGGTGCCAACATTGGAAGAAATTACCAGCTTTATAGAATTTCCATTTACAGGGAGGAAGCCGATACTACCGATCACCATGCTCGGCTATGGGTTTCTCGATGCTTTGGGTTTGGTGGGTAGTCAGAGCTTAAGGAACATTGAAGATGTATGGGTAAGCCCAAACCAATTGTTTGACAGGTTTGGACATTGTGAGAGCTATAAATGGTACTTAGGAGAGTTTTAGTGCGATCAGGCAACCTGGGAAAGCCTCCGACGCATAACCTTCTCTTTGGCACTACTAGGATTGTTAGTCTTCCCACAAAGAAGAGGAAATATCAATATCAACTTGCTGCCTGTGGTATTCGCAACATTCCGGGGCAACCTCCAAGCCACCTTGGTACCTATGGTGTTAGCAAAAATTCTTAGAGCATTGTCTGCATGTTCCCGGGGGTACGATTTCTTCAAGGGCAGCAACTTGTTGCTCCAAATATGGGCCACTGAGCACATCTTTCAGCGAGAGGCCACAATTGACTACTTTGTGGGAGTTAGCAACATGATTCAAAGTCACAGTAAGAGAATGAGGCATTGGGTCTCCCCTCACAGATAGAAAGAATGGAGAGAGATGCTTACCAACCTTTAAGCTATAAGCTCAAAACAAGACACAAAGTACGCTATAAAACCTTTAAGCTCTATTAAGTAGAATATAGACATCTAAGTCTTTAAACCTAGTGTAAGTCCTATGGAGCTACCTTAGTTAGATTCTAGGGGATGCCTAACACCTACCCCTGAGAAGAATATGAACCCTTACCCAAATCTCACTGGTTAGCAGACTAATAGGGTAATAATCTTAGTAAATAAATAAGTACCCTAATATACCTTTAAATATTAGGTGGCGACTCTCTTTTATTATCAATAGAGAAACCACTAGTTGAATCTTGTTTTGACTCGTGTAAAATAGGATGCAAATACATGGCGACTCTGCTGGGGTTTCACACTTAGGTTCTGACCTTAGCAGACTTAGACTAGACTTAGAATTTAGGAATGTTCATACAGTGCTTTAACTGTGTTTAACTTGCAACTATGTGCTTACTTGCCTTACTTGCTCATTATGTATTTATCTACTTACTTTAAATATTATTACTAGCATCCCACTATCTGTTACCGTTTTATATATACTGTCATTTCACTCTTTCTTTAGTTTTAGAGAATGGCTTTGTTGAGTCAACTAGCATAACTTCTCGCAGTATTCAGTCCAACTCAAAATTAGGAAACACTCAACCCTAGAAAACATAGGTTATATTGCATAAACCTTAGGTGAGTTGGTCTTAGGCATCGACCCACAATTAGGAAAGACACCCTAATGTCAATGGGTCATGTGCCCAATGACATGACGTTTTTGGAAAGATGAACTAATCATGATGAGACACTAAAGATCCGAAGCAAATACTTATCAAACCCCTTTCTCTACCCTCTTCAGAAATATAAATCAACTAGAACATCTCTGAAATCAATATGGTAATGGGAGCACCGCACAAGCTATATCCACGGTGGACGAATATCCGTCGAGATCATGGAGACAAAATCAGGATGCACCTAGGAGCATTGATTGCCTTACTGAATATCCGAGCTGACAGGGTGCTTACCCATTTATTGATAGAATTTTGGGATCTGGTCAAAGTGGTTTTCCAGTTCGCTGACTGTGAGTTGGTGCCAACGTTGGAAGAAGTTACCAGCTTCACAGAACTTTCATTTACAGTAAATAAGCCCATACTACAGATCACCATGCTCGGCTACAATTTTGTCGATGCTTTAGGTTTGGTGGGTAGTCAGAGCTTAAGGAACATTGAAGATGGATGGGTAAGCCTAGACCAATTGTTTGATAGGTTTGGACATTGTGAGAGCTATAAATGGTACTTAGGAGCGTTTCAGTGTGATCAGACAACCTGGGAAAGCCTCTGACGCATAACCTTCGCTTTGGCACTGCTAGGATTGTTAGTCTTCCCACAAAGAAGAGGACATATCAATATCAACTTGCTGCCTATGGTATTCGCAACATTCCAGGGCAATCTCCAAGCCACCTTGATACCTATGGTGTTAGCAGAAATTCTTAAAGCATTGTCTGCATGTTCCCAGGGGTATGATTTCTTCAAGGGCTGCAACTTGTTGCTCCAAACATGGGCCATAGAGCACTTCTTTTAGCGAGTGGCCACAATTGACTACCTTGTGGGCGTTAGCAACATGATTCGAAGTCATAGTAAGAGAATGAGGCATTAGGTCTCCCCTCACAGACAGAAAGAATAGAGAGTGATGCTTACCAACCTAAGCGGAGAGTGGATAAACTGAAAGCTATCGTGGTTGAGCGGCAGGGAGATTCTAAGGACTCCTAGAAGTATTTCATCGAGAAGATAGGACTTGAGGGCATCCAGCCATATGCACCCCTACGAGTGCTCAGGCAGTTCAGATTGATTCAGGATGTACCTCGCTAGGCAAGGACGACACTATATGAAGACGAGTACAATGGGCAGATCCCGATATCAAGGATAAGGAGGCTTTAGGAGGAGTGGAAAGATCTAATCACAATGCCAATAGGTCAAAATTCGTGGTGCACTCCAGAATAGTATGTCTGGATCAATGAAGAGGATGAGCTATCCCGACCAAGTAGGGAAGGAATAGCCTGGCTAGAAGATGCATTGGCGACTTTATAAATCTATCATGAAATATTTCCGCATACCTCGTGACTACCTCCATGCATCGTCAAGTGATCCCAGTGTCAATTGTTCATATACTACCACCTCCCGAGGATGAAAACCGAGTAGTTGAGTGTATACAAATTGAGTTTGACACATAACCAGATGAAGACCTAGAGAAAGAGACCGAGAACAATGATGATGAAAAAGAGTTTGAAGAAGACCCAGAAGAGGAACCGAAAGAAGAAGAAGAAATGAGGAATGATTCTGGGGATGGTTACTAGAAGCTGGTTGATTTCACCCCTTTTCCCATATTGTATCATTTATCTCTAACCTTTCTATTTATCTAAGGGCTAGTTTGTTGAGCCCATGTAATCTTATGAATGTTGAAAACAATGCTGTAACATTTGCTCCCGCCTGTTACAATCCAAATAGTATTTATGAAAACCAAAATTTGCTTCAGATCTGAATGTGTCAAATCTTATTGTTTGTCAAATATTCGTGATTTAGGCCTATCTCCGTGAAAGAGAGGTCCCTCAAACTTTAGGAAACGCGCTTGCTCGAACACGCGAACTAACTGCTCTGTGTGCCAATACTTGTGCAAACACTAAAACTGACTTCTCTTCTTTTTCTTTTTCTTTTCTTTTCTTTTCCTGTATTACTTTATTATTCCCCAAAAGAAGAAGTTGGTTTGTGTTGACCTAAAACTTGCAAAACCACCGTACAACTTGAGATCAAAAGGGAAGATGTATATGACAGATAACCCAACCGAACACGCTAGAATAATAACTGATAGCCCGATGCGATAAGGAGAGAAGGATGACACTCGGAATGACGAACATGTTGCTAGGATGGCCCAAGAGATGGAATCGTTAAGGGAGGAAGTACAACACATTCGGTAATTGGCACATATGGCCGTAACAATGCTCCCACAACCACCCTGTTTTCCTTTTCTAGATTCGATCCCCGACCACTTTCCTTCAACTACTTTCCAAGAAAACAATACTATGACTTCAGTCCCTACCTCCCAGATTATACCCCCAATAACCCCTGCAAACCCATAAAACCTTCATATACACAACCTTTATATATAAAATTACGTTCAAACGCCTCATTATCCACCGGTTGATACCAACACAGTTCATACTCCTCCTCGTGATAGTGTCACCTTCACCACCAATCAAAACCAGAAGATAACTGCAGCATATACTACTGCACACGAGTGATATATTTCTCCCATATATGCCATTTCAGAACCCACTTTCACAGTACCCGTCATAGTCAGGCTGCCTTATAAAGTTGATCAATATGCTGAAATGGAAAGGGAATCTAAATATAATGAGGAAGAGTCGGTATCCTAACAGTTGCGGGCATTAAGGCAACAAATGAAGAACCTTCAGGCCACTTGAGGGAGCTAAAGTCTAGATTATGAAGATCTACGTATACACCCTGATGTGGATATGACGACAGGGTACAAGCCTCCGAAGTTTGATATCTTTGATGGGACAGGTGATCACTATGCACACTTGAGAGCCTACTGCGATAAGCTAGTCGGAGTAAGAAGAAATGAGAAGTTAAGAATGAAGCTATTCATAAGGACTTTGATAGGGGAGATACTTACTTGGTACACTCTCCAAGACCCTAGAAATTGGAGAGAGCAGTAGGATATGGAAGAAAATTTCATGAACCATTTTTGGTTCAACATAGAGATTACCATGATAGATTTGCCTTGGTAAACTTGCAGAAGAAGCCGTCAGAATAATTTCAAGAGTATGCACGTCGATCGAGGTCGGAGGCCGCTAGAGCACAACCCCCGTTAGATGATAGTGAGTTGGTATTTTATCAGAGCTCAGGATGGAGTCTACTTTGCGAAAATCATGGGAAGGATGGGGAAGAAGTTCCCTGAACTTGTTAAGATGGGAGACATTTTAGAGGAAGGCAAATTCCGGCAAGGTACAATCTATGGTTGCATTGCAAGCAACTAGCAAAGCGATTCAATCCGGCTCAATTGGTAGTGGAAGGAAGAAAAAGGAAGAGGTATCATCATTCGTTTCCTAGTACTAGTCCAATACACACCATGTAAACAACTCTTACTCTCCAAATACCCATTCCCCACACCCACCTACCTATGCTCCAATATACAACACACAACCATACTATAAACCCCAACCTCAATATAGCCCACCTCGTACCCAAGCAAATCTAAATCCACCAAGACCATACGCTCCAGTTCAAACTACCACTCATCAAAATCGACCCACCTATGCACCCCCACCTCACCCAAATTTTGAAGAAAGAGGTCCCAGAAGCTATATCACGATTGTTGAACCATTGGCTCAATTGTTTGAAAGACTGAGGAGAGTTGGCTTAATACATCCAATAGAAGAGAGTGTCCCAGAGCATCCTTCAAAGTACTTTGATGCAACTAAATGGTGTGTCTACTATTCAGGTGTACTGGGGCATGATACCGAGAATTGCTTCAGACTGAAAAATGAAATTGAGTGACTGATCAAAAGTGAAGCCATTTAGTGCACCCCAGCTCCGCCCAATGTGAACCATAACCCATTACCAAACCATTGGAAATAAGGAGCTAATATGATCACCCTAGATAAAGAATATGACTTGAAACCATCATCACAATCGAAAATACTGAGGCTGCAAGGGTTCCACCTCGAAGAACTCTGATGATCACCGTACAATTAAAACCTATAGTGATGGTCCAGACATACCTGCAACAATCCATCGCTATTATCAGGGATGGGGAGGATCAGGAATACAAAATAGTCCCATGGACATATCAGCATAAAGGGAAAGCCAAGATGACGGATTCCGCAGCAGCTCATGGAATGACCAGGTTAGGGAGGTGTTACGCTTAGGAAGAAGTAAATCGAGGGAATTCAGGAAGGGAACAGATTCAGAGAAGGAATATAACAGACCAGGAGGCCGCAGAATTATGGAAGAAGATGTCAACTAGGGAATACTCCGTGGAAGAACAATTAAAGGAAACCCCTATGAAAATATCAATTATGGATCTACTGATGAGTTCTAACAGTCACAAAGAAGCCCTGTTGAAAATGTTAAGTGGAGTGAGCATGCTAAGCAACACTACCAGCAAGGCATCGACCCTCAGGAAGATGGTCGAAGCGAATATGATCACCTTCCAAAGAAATGAATTCATATAGAGGGCGTGGGTCACAACAGAGCTTTACACATCACCGTCAAATATGGATATAAGGTGGTGTCATGAGTACTTGTTGGTGGAGGATCATGAGTCAATATTTGACCGCTCTCTACCCTAAGAGAGTTGGATATTCACCTGAGAGAAGTAAAAGAAAGCCATGTGAGGGTAAGATCTTTTGACGGATCACATAATGACATCATTGGGGAAATCTATCTGGCTATACAAATCGGAACAGTTGAGTTTCCCATATTATTCCAAGTTATGGACATTTCATCTTCATATAACCTGTTTCTAGGAAGACCATGGATACATATGGCGAAGGCAGTCCCGTCTACCCTGCATCAGTGCATGAAGTTCGAGTGAGGTTGTTAAGAGATTATAGTTCACAGTGAATAGAGTAGTTAGCTTATCTGGAACATGCAGTTCCATTCATAAAAGGATTAGACGGGGTCACTTTTCATGCGGCCGAGATCATGCAGACCACAGAGATAGAGGAGACTGAGCAAAATTAGGGTATGCAGCCACCATATAGATCAAATGTGGATATAAGAGAAATATAGACCGGGCTGGGAGCCCGATCATATGGGATAATAGAGATGATTAAGCCAAGTGGGCAGAAATATAGAGCTGGCACAGAGTATCAACCTCCAACTGGAAAGACGTATAACTGTGGCTTCGGGAAGAAAGC
Organism: Nicotiana otophora; assembly: GCA_000715115.1. Lineage (NCBI taxonomy): Eukaryota > Viridiplantae > Streptophyta > Magnoliopsida > Solanales > Solanaceae > Nicotiana > Nicotiana otophora. The sequence continues at coordinate 33,019 of AWOL01S0022867.1, forward strand.
TTTTGTGCCGGAGTATGTTTTGGGTCCAGGTCAGAGCTCAACACCAGAAGACGACATTGTCGATGGAATGGGAAGGTTGTTCATGACCATGATCGTGGAATGTTATGACAAAGTTGACATCAAGACTCCGACTATTCAGAATGCCGAACCAGGAGAGGACTTGCAGAATTGGACCGCCAACTCGGTTTTGGTTCGTCAGGAGTCTTGGTAGTATGAAATTGTAAAACATTTTGAAAAACACATGATCAATTGAGGCTTGAATCATTCCTGTACTCTTTTGTCAATTACCTCCTTGAACGCTTAGACGTTCCTCTTTTGATAAAATAAAAGAAGTTTCTTTCTTAAAGTTATTGCAAACTTATTTATTTCTTCATTTATACTTAGTTTTTCAGTAGTTAAAATGATAAAAACCCGTGTTCCGCGATTATGACATATAACGAAACCCTCTAGCAAAGTGATCCAAATTATGAGGAATATGACAAAAGCATAATGTCAGATAATCTTCCATAAGAGATCGAACAATTGTAAAGCCAAAAAAATCCTAACCGCAAATAGACAAAGGTAGTCAATCTGGGAAGCGAAGAAGATATGAAAGAAACTCGAATCAGCATCTATCTGGAAGCAGAACAGAAAGAAGAATTGGCCGAGCTCATTCGGCTATACATCGACATATTTGCATGGTCGTATGATGACATGCCTGGATTGAGCACTGATATCATTTTGCATCCATTTCCTACTGATCCAACCAGACCGCCAGTCAAACAAAAACCCATAAAGTTTAAATCAGACTTGAGTTTGAAGATAAACGACAACATCTAGATAAGAATCATATCGACCCTATTAAGATAGAGATCAGGGATCAACATGCATACTATTTCCATCTAGATGTAGAACCAAACGGTAAGCTGTGGCACCATGACATAAAAATTTTCCTTGAATAAGAGAGTGTCCATAGAATGCCACCAATGTTCAGAAGCGAGCGCTAAGAAGGCTAGTGAATCACTTTTTCCTCAACGGGGAAGTCCTGTATAGGAGGACCCCAGACTTGGGTATGTTAAGATACATAGATACTGTTGAAGTAACCATATGCTAGAAGGAATACATGCAGGGACATGCGAACCACACATAAATGGCTTTAACTTAGCCAAGAAGATTTTAAGAGCCAGATACTTTTGGATGACCATGGAAGGCGATAGTATCCACTATGTCCAGAAGTGTCACCAGTGCCAGATCTACGAGGATTTCATCAGGGTTTCACCTAATGAGTTGAATGTAATGGGTTCAACTTGGATATTTTCCACTCGGGGCACGGACGTAATCAGACCTATAGAGCCCGCTGCATTAAACGACTATCATTTTATCTTGGTAGTCATTGACTACTTCACCAAATGGGTCGAAGCTTCTACATACAAGGCTGCCACGAAGAAAGTAGTGGAAAATTTTGTCTGTAACAATATAGTCTACTGGCTTGGGATACCCGAGTCAATTATTACTGACAATGTAGCTAATCTTAACAGCGATATCATGAGGGAAATTTATAAGAAATTCAGAATTATCCACCATAACTCTACAGCCTACAGGCCGCAAATGAATGGAGCAGTTGAAGCAGCCAACAAAAACATCACGAGTATTCTACGTATGATAGTGGACAATCATAGGCAATGGCACAAGAAATTATCTTTATCCTTACTGGGTTATCGGACAACCATGAGAACATCCAATGGGGCAATGCCATACATGTTGGTATACAAAACTGAAGCTATGATACCCGTAAAGGTTGAGATACCGTCCCTGAGGGTCATTTAAGAAGCCAAGTTGGACGATGTAGAATGGATACGGGTCAGGCAGGGGAAACTCAGGCTCATTGACGAGAAGAGAATGGACACAATATGCCATGGTTAGTTGTATCAAAATAGGATGGCCAGTTGTAACGACCCGACCTGTCGTTTTGAGAATTTGCATTCCGTTTAGCTATTTGAAGTCTAGAGTATCATCGTATGATGTATTATGAGTTGTGTGAACCGTCGGTTTAAGTTTTCAGGTTATTCAGAATCGATTTGGAAGAATGAATTTCATGATTGAAACTTTAAGTTGGAAGAGTTGACCAAGTTTTATTTTTTAGTATTGGACCTTAGATTGGAGTTTTTATAGTTCCGTTAGGTCCGAATGGTGATTTTGGACTCGGGCGTATGTCCAGATTTGCATTTGAATGTTTCTAGAAGGTTTCGGCGTTAATTGGTGAAAATTGAAAATTTGAAGATTTGGAAAGTTCATAAATTTGACCAAGAGTTGCCTTTGAGTATATCTGATTCGGATTTTGGTTTCGAGTATTGGAATAAATTTGTCATGTCATTTGGGACGTGTGTGCAAAATTTGAGTTCATTCCGGGTTGATTTGATATGTTTCGGCGCATGTTTTGGAAGTTAAAAGTTCAAAGTTCATTTAAGTTTGAATTGAGATAAAATTTGTCATTTCGATGTTGTTACGTATGATTTGAGACTTCGGGTAGGTCTGTGTTATGTTATGGGACTTGTTGGTATATTTGAGCGGGATCCCAAGTGGCTCGGATGAGTTTCAGATGAGGTTCAGATCAGTTTGTCGCATGTTGCATTGTTGAAGGAGTGTTGGTTCTGGTGTTTCTGCATCAGCAAAAGAATGGACGTAGATGTGAGTCTGCAGATATGGACAATTGGTTGCAAAAAGCAAAAATAGGCTTGTTGGGGATCATCGCAGAAACGGAGAAAGAGGCGCACATGCGTGTGCGCAGAAGCCAAAGTTGTGATTGCAGAGGCGGGTATGTGCGCAGAAGCGTGTTTTGTGTCGCACCTGCGCTTGCGCAGAAGCGGGGCCTGTTGCACAGGTGCGAAAGAGCAGAACTCTAGTGTTTTTCGTAGAAGCGGGAATTTTATCGTAAAAGCAATGCCACAGAAGCGGCCCTTTGTTCGCAAATGCGAAAATTGCTGGGTAGAAGTTATAGATCGAGGGCTTGGTCATTTTATTCATATTTGGAGCTATGGAGCTCGAATTGAGATGATTTTTGAAGTGATTTTCATCACATGGATTGGGTAAGTGTTCTACACTCCGTTTTGATTATATTCCATCAATCTATCTTCGTTTTTGGTAATTGGATTATGAATTTTTAAGAGAAATTGAGGGTTTTTATCTGAAGTTATATAGAATGAATTTTTGAGTTTTGAACATCGATTCGGAGTCGGATTTGACTGAACATAGTATGGTTGGACTCGTAAATGAATGGGGTATCGGATTTTGTGAGTTTGTTTGGGTTCTGAGGTGCAGGCACAGGTTTGACTCTTTGGTTGACTTTGGGTTTTTGATTAAAGATTCGACCTTTATAATTTGGAATTGTTTCCTTAGGCATTATTTGATGTATTTGAGTTGCTTTCGACTAGTTTCGATCTATTGGAAGTCAGTACGCGCGGGATGGTATTTTTGGAGTATCGTTTGGCTTGCTCGGTATTGGATTTGCTTGTTCGAGGTAAGTAATACTTCTAAACTTGGTGCTGAGGGTATGAACCCCTGAATCTACGTGATATGTGTTTGGTGTTGAGGTGACGCACATGCTAGGTGACAGGAATGTAGGCGTGCAACGTGTGAATTATGACTCGATTGATTCCGTGGTACTGTGTAGTTTCCTAATATTGTTTCTATTGATGAAATTTCTACACGCTAGAGTAAATGAGCTGTAATCCATGTTAGAAACCATGTCTAGGTTATATGCTTATCCTGTTGAGACCCACTGAGGTCATTTTTGTTGTTGAGATATTTGCTTATATATTTAATTACATATGATCATACTCATTTATTTGCATATCATATCTCAGTCTCTGTTGCCATTTATTGATACATCATATCATCATTTTTGGGATGATTTTCATGACATTGTGAGCCCGAGAGACTCGAGAGATTGATAACTGAGTTGAGGCTTGAGGGTCGGTTTGTGAGTGATATTGATGGGATTGGGCTGCACGCCACAATAGGTATTATTGATTCATGATGGGAGCGGGCTGCACACCGCAACAAGCTTTATTGATTCATGCCATGATTGGCTTATTATAGCGCTTGGGTTGGATTTTCCCCTCCGGAGTCTGCATACCCACAGTGAGCGTAGTTGCAATTGATTTATGAGGGCTGGATCTGCCATGTACAGTGCTGAGTGACTGAGAGCTAAATGTGCCCTAGGCTGGATCTGCCATGTTCAGTGCTGAGTGACTGAGTGTGTTGAGTGATTGAACGTGATGAGTGAAAAATGTGAGACGGTGAGATTGATTACTCTGAGAGTGCGAGTACATGAGTTCATCACTGTGATGCATTGAATTTGACATGCATACTTGACATACATGCATAGAGATGCATTTCCTCATGCTACGCGGTTTTGGTGATATTCATGATTTCACGTGCACACTTATATGTAGGCATAGAGAAGTACTTTCCTCATGCTATTTGATAATTGTTGAAAGGTTTTTGGGAAAAATCACAGTTTTTCTGACTCACTCATATTTTGGTGATTTCAGTGATTTCGGTGAAGGATTTGGGTTTTACTGTTATACCTAAAAAACATGACTATTTTCCGTAACTGTTAATGAGCTGAGCATCACATCTCTAAGTTATTTATTTTACCACTTTTATTATGTTGTTATGAACCATTGTTGGCTATTGGTGTTGGACTTCGACCTTTGTCCCAGCTCGTCACTACTTTCAACCTAAGGTTAGGTTTGTTATTTATTAAGTACATGGGTCGGTTGTACTCATACTACACTTCTGCACCTTGCGTGCAGATGTTTGGATGTTGATGTTGCTGTGTATGGCGGGAGCCGGCATTGAAGATGTACATGCATTCCGGTCATAGTTGCCTCTTGTTCTTGGTAGCTTTAGAATTATTAATCTGTTCATGTATATTTCAAACAGATGATGTATCTATTTCATTCTAGTTTTGTAAACTCTAAATCTTAGAAGCTCATAATTTATACTACCAGTCCTTGGAAATTCTTTGTATAAAAGCACAGTTGTATTATCGTTACTTCTCTTAATGAATCTTACTGGAATTGATTTATTATTAATTGGCTTACCTAGCGGGTTGGGGTTAGATACTATCACGACTAGTTGGATTTTGGGTCGTGACACCAATTCATTCAACAAAATGGTGAAACCTCGCCAATTTATACCGGGGCAGTTGGTTTTGAATAAAATATTCCCTCATCAAGAAGAATCCAAAGGAAAGTTTGCACCAAATTGGCAAGTTCCTTACGTGGTCCACCGAGTATTGTCGGGGGGAGCTCTGATCTTGGAAGAGATGGACAAAACATTCAGCGAAGCTTATCAACTCAGACACAATCAAGAGATACTACATTTGAACACAGTAAAGTTAGGATTTGGCTATACCAGAACTACGCCCGACCTGACTTCCTACTGAGGGATACGTAGGCAACCCACATATGGTATGGTCTCTCTCCCCCTCTTCTTTTGTAATAGGAAATCCCAATACCGTTTTGTATGTACTCGGAACTATGCCACGACATGATTTCCTTTGGAAGGAATATGTAAGCAATCCTCATTGGATTGAGTCATATTTTGTAATTAAACTATACTCCAGCCCGATTCCATTTGGATACATAGGCAGTCTGAGTCAGATTCGGCCATTTCATTTTCAATCTCATCATTTTGCATCTATTATAATCAAACTACGTTTTGACCTGATTCCATTTAGATACGTAGGCTGCCTGCGTTAGGTTCGGTCATCATCATCATATTTTCTTTATCATTATCCATGAACTACATTCATCCATGATTCCATTTTGGATACGTAGGTAACCTGAAAAGGTTCGTTCATAACCCTAGAAAAACCTTTGTAACACATTAGTTTAGATTAGGACTCAATCACATCAACGGGGCAAAGACTTCTAGAGTCAACGTTCGCATCTGAGGAATTTCCTAAACATGTCATAATTCGGAATGGCGACATTTGCCATAAGATAAGCTATTTTCAATAAATTTTCCTAAAATATCTATTGTTTCACCTGCCGAACTTCATAGCTTAACCTCACCAGGCCCGGGGCAAAGCCAGGGCTATGTTCAATGCAAACCAACACCCCCTTGCTAAGAAGTTTTCTTCGAATGCAAGTCCAACGGGACATAAGGAAATGCTGGAGCACGCTGGAGAAATGACAGGTCCATCACTCTCTCATAACTATCATCTCTCTCTCTCTCATTATTCAAATTTTTCCTCAAATAATTAAAAACTAACTCAAACCCTTTGTAGGTATTTTAGAACCAGGTCACCGACGTAAGCGTATTGTAAATAGCAAACTGTTTGCTCAACCAAGCAGAGCATGTTGTATATAGCGAGCCGCTGGTCCCACCAACCGTAGCCATATAAATAGCAGATAACTGCTTAACCAAGTGGAGCATGTTGTATATAGTGAGCCACTAGCCTCGCCAACCGGCTCCATGCATATAGAAAACTGTTAGCTTAATCAATCGGAGTTCCCTGTACAAATCGAATCGTCGGCTTTGCCAATCAAACCCCTGTATATAGAACATTGTTTCCTATTATTTGTTTGATTCCCTCTAATTTGGGAATTTCAATAGCTGATGATATGTTGAGGGCACAACCTTCATCTCGTGTATCCACGGCCTCCTGAGGATTACATTGTAGTCCATGTCGACATTTACCACTTCGAATAAGGTGGTCATGGTTACCCCCTCAGCATTCGTGGGCAGTAGGATCTCACCTCGGGTTGTCACACCTGTCAAGTTGAACCCAGCTAAGAGTTTTCTCGCTGGTATGATGCTTCCGATAAACTTTGTTTGCTCTAACACTCTCCATTGGATGATATTGGCTGAGCTTCCTGGGTCAACCAAAACATGCTTAATTTTGAAATCTAAAACATTAAGAGAAATTACCAGAGCATCATTATGTGGAAGAAGGAGTCCATCGGTATCTTCCTCCGTAAAGGTGATTTTTATCTCGGTCCCGTACCTTGGTTGATGTCGGGAACCCAAGCTGATCATCTTCTATTCTTATTTTTGACTCGTAACAGTTATGGACATCCGCCCATGTGATTTCTTGGAATTCGAGGAGGCTTTCCTTCAACTTTCGGGAGGCGTCGGAGCTTTGCGAATTCAAACCCTTTGCGAACGCCTTCACTGCCCACTCATCTGGTATAGCCGGCAACAACATCCTCTCTTTCTGGAAGCGGATCACGAATTCTCGCAACAACTCAGACTCTCCTTGCACAATCCTGAATATGTCTGCCTTCTTGGCTTGGACCTTTCGTGCCCCGGCATGGGCCTTGATAAATGAATTTGGAAGAATTTTAAAAGAGTCAATTGAATGATTGGGTAAGAGAGAATACCATGTCAGGGCCCCCTTTGTGAGGGTTTCACCAAACTTCTTCAGTAAGACCGATTCAATCTCATGTTAAGCCAAATAGTTCCCTTTCACAGTTGTGGTATAGGTTGTGATGTACTCCTGCGGATCCAAAGTCCCATCGCATTTTGGTATGTCTGGCATCTTGAACCTCTTCGAAATTAACTCTAGCGATGCGCTCGACTTAAATGGCAATTGCGTGTATTGTTTTTGAATCTGGGCCTTTCAAAACTGGAGGTGCGCCCGAAATCTGATCCATTCGGGCATGAAACTCTTTCGCATTTTGATCCATTCGTTCGTTCATTTCCCTCATAAACCTCATGAGCTCGATTTTGAAGGGATCATTCCCGTTGTCATTCCCAGATCCTCTATCGGCCCCTCCGGCACCATCGAAACCGACCTCTCCCCCTTGGGGTGTTATTATCGACTCTTTGAGCCATTTGATTTGCAGGAGAACTGGGAGGAAGCAGGCCCCTTCCGTATGTATTAGTGGAAGCATCTGACAACGGTTGCTTTAACTCTGTCATTACTTGATCCTTCCTTAAGAGGTGACTCATGATTACTTTCTGTTGTTCTCTTAAGATTTTCACCATTTTCAAGATATGTTCTTCCACCGCGTCATTAGGAGTTGGCTCCCGCACATGTCTGGGTGCGGCCCTTCACGAACTGAGTTGCTTCATCTCCTTCATTACGGATGTCGCTGATTGAATCTTCACGTTGAGGCAAATCTTCGTGTCCCTCAATGTTGTGCGTGATGTTGACATCATCAACTGGCATTTATGATTTCTTGTTAAAGAAAAATCAAATAAGTTAGTAACAAATGCAAGGATCAAAGCAATTACGCAATTATCTAAGCCCCACGGTGGATGCCAAACTGTTTATCCGTAAAACAGTACAATTAAATTTATTACGTGGTTTACAGACAAGCGAACTGATTTGATCCAAAAATAATAAAAAAAAATAAGGTAAAGATAAGACTTAGCAATAGAAATTTGAAGAATATGACAAGCCTGGCTCCGAGCGCAATATCTCCGAGGACAGAAATAAAAGCAATGGCAAAGAGCAAATAAAGTTGTTTAATTGAGAGCGAAAGTAAAATATGGCATGTGTTTCTCCAAGAATTTTATTTATTACAATGGTTATTGAGTCTTCTATTTATATCTATACCTACGGAAACAAGATTCTAGGATCAAGCCCCACTTAAATAATAATAAAGAAGTCATTGATGAATATGTAACGACAGGTTATGAATACAAATATCCTTTACAACGGTTGTCCATTTAATGTTAGACAATATTCTCCATTTAATGCTATCCGATGGAAAATACTTGATTTGCTCCCGTTGACTACGCTCCCTTCGAGATTTACCCTGCAGTTGTTGTTCCCAGTACCGGTTGTTAGTTGATTCGCCTTTTACCTATCTTTAGTTCCACGTGTCATGCTATCATTTAATCATTTATTATAAACCAATTTTACCCTATACAAATTCTATTGTGAGTATATATTGAAAACTGAAAACTTTAGTTATTACTATCTGTATGAGAAGTCATCGGACAAATTTATCCTATAGTCTTGTCTGCTTTTCTTTTAGCTCTTTATTTTGCATGCGAGGCTTAATATATGATAGTCGCTAAATAGATTAACGACTTAATTGAGAGATCTAAAATAATTTGATCAGCATTATTTGCGCCACCACTACTAGAAAATGGGCCTATGGCAACGGATATTTTTGCAACGGTTCAAACACCGTTACTATAGATTGGTTATTGATTGCAGCGGTTATAACCGTTGCAATAAGACATGGGTACTACCGGCACACTTTAACTTAAAATCGTTGCATTTGAGTGGGAACCGTTCCAATAGATATATCTATTGCAACGAATCTTGGAAAAAGAATTCAACGGGAACGGTTATTAAATACATGAGTTAAGAACTGTTTGTAGTACTTTCGCTTCTTTAGGAAGAGTTGATGTTATGTTGGAATGACTTTATGTGCTTTCAAAGTGATATCTCGATTTTCTCTCTTTTTACAGGTGGATATGTACAGAAGAAACATACAACAACAACAACAACCCAATATAATTCCACTAGTGGGGTCTGGGGAGGGTAGTGTGTACGCAGACCTTACCCCTACCGTGGGGTAGAGAGGCTGTTTCCAATAGACCCTCGGCATCCTTCCCTCCAAGAACTCCCCACCTTGCTCTTGGGGTGACTCGAACTCACAACCTCTTGGTTGGAAGTGGAAGGTGCTTACCATCAGAGCAACCCACCTTGTCTAAATATCCGTTGCCATAGGCCCATTTTGCTAATTTTGACATAAATAAGGAGAAATTTGACCGAGGCTAATTTTGCTAATAGGTAACTGTCATCTACCTTAGTCTTGAATTTGAGAAAACATTGGTCGATAATTGCAGCTTTTTGTTATTGAGAGGACAATAATGATCCGAGAGTAGCAAAAAACAATGGAAACCTTATTTAAGAGTATTAACTGATTGTTGTTCCATTAGATTTTCTAGCAATCCATCATTTTTGAAACTTTTTCAATGTATGCTAACTCTTGATTGTGAAACAATGTTGTAATTATTTTTTATTTTATATATGGATAATAGTAATTGGAAATTTTGGATTATTTTGGTTGATAAATAGCTTCCTTTCGTGGTTTGTAATAATATCAGTGTATTATCTTATATCATATAGATAAATAATTTTTTTTATAATCAAGTATATAAAAGAATAGCCGTTGCAATAGCTCCTAATAGCCGTTACAGTATGTAATAAGCATTTGTAGCCATCAAAGAACCGTTGCAGTACCCTCAGGGGCTATTGCAACAGATTATATTGCAACGGTTCTAAACCGTTGCCATATATCAAAATAACTGTGGCAATAGATAAAAAGGAAACCGTTGCAATAGATACGGCTACTGCAACGGATTATTAACCGTGGCAAGAAACCGTTGCGAGAGATTTATTGGCACGCGACCTGATGGAACGGAGCCAAAACAGTTGCAATTGATTCCTACCTACGGCAACGGTATTTGCAACCGTTGCCATAGGCCTAATTTCTAGTTGTGAGCTTGCATGAGCCTTGAGATTGCATTTCTACGATTTTGAATCTCTCTTTTATGATGCTTGACAAATTCAAAGGACGAAATACAAATGTTTATCTTAGGATTGGTGGAGGAATGAAAAAGAAAAGAAAAGAAGGAGAAACATCAAAGTCTTTAGCCAAAAATATTAACACTTGTTTTTCTCTACCCCATAAAATACTTAATAAAAGTCGAACGAGCTAGTATGAAGCCCTACAACGTTATCTGATTAATTACTTCATAAAAGGTAAAGGAAAATAACGTATGAACTTTTAAGTGACTAAACAAAAGTATTTGTTTTCTCATGTTTAGTCCTAATAATCCTCATGTTGCTATTTTCTATTGACAAGCACTTCTAGTTCTTATTATAGTACTAGTAGAAGTTTAATTTGTCTAACCTCTGCCATTTATAAGACGGTTTTCGTTTAAAAAGTTATTCTTTTCAATTTATTTTATGTGATCGTATTTGATTATGAACAAATTGTAAAATATTAATTTCACACACATACACATATATAATGAAAGAGAATATAAAGTAGAAGCTGAAAGTTAACATCACATCAAAGTTACAATAAAATCTTTTTTAATGAATTTAAATTTTTGAAAATTATAAAATATTTTAAAAAATATAATAGCGTCAAACATTTTGGAGGTCAACAAAACGAGAAGATAAAGTGGAGGAATATTATCTACCATAGTTTTCGGATATTTACCCGAAAAGCGTGTGACACCATAAACATATGCAATCATGCAATTTCCTTACCCCAAGTGTTCAAATTTAATCCTATAGGTTTATATTTTTATTTATTAATTTTTGGGTCATATGACTTTTGCCAAGTTGCTGATTAAAATGAACAGCTGGAATGATGTGTTCCAACTTCCTTTTGAGTCTCTCTTAAGAATAAGTGAGATTTGGAATTACGATATCAAATTATTTTTGTTCTTTCCTTATTTATTTTATAATTATATTCGTACCTAACATCGATTTTCTCTGATTTTACATAATTGTCAACTCTTTTATTTTATTTTGGTGGGAAAAGAAAATTGTGATTGATTGAGAAGTGGGAGCAACGTGTTGATATTTCAACTGTCTTCCTACTAGATCTCTCCAAAATTTGGAACACAAATATAAGAATAAGCCACGCCAATATTCAAAGCTCTCCCCCCCCCCCCC
>AWOL01S0022867.1:46303-79623 GCA_000715115.1 Nicotiana otophora
CCCCCAATGTGTGTAAATATCATACTTCCTCCTGTCCACAACTATCATTTTATCTTTGACATATTCATTAAAGAAATACGAACTCCTAAAGAAAAGAAATCTATTCACTAAATTAACCTTAATTAATTATTACCTTGATACATTGGAATACGTAAATCAGGGCAAAATTTGGAAAAATAAAATTAATTTATTATTTATTATGTAAATAGACATTTATTTTGGACCAAAATAAAAAAATAAAATGATAATTTATTGTGGACCGAAAGTAGTAACAATCACTGAATAAATGGACTGCTTTGGGTATGTCAGCTAACAAACCACTTCTAACCGCAATAAGAATGAAAATAATATTACAACAATAATAACAATAGTACTATTCTTTTTCTCTTTTCTTTTCTTTTTAATTATTGTTATTTTTGTGGCTTTCTGACTTAATATTTGTAACAAGAAATAATGTTGGACGAACCTTCTTAGGATCACCGTTAAGAAAGTCTTAGGAAAATAAGCTTCGTCCAAAATATTGAAGAACACTGGCCAGAATTTCGGGAAGTGGACATGGTAATCGCCAGTACTCTAAGCACAAATATACCATTTCCTGCAGTGCTTGCTATCTCATTTTTGTCCTAACAAATATGATAATTTATGGCTACATAAGACGATAAAGAAAAAAGAGAAACAGATGTACCCTAAATACGAACACCTTCTTTAATATTAGATAGAAACAACTGTTTCTGCCTTTAAACTAAGCATGAGCCAAGAACAACACAATTGAGACAAGAACAAAAAATTTAAGAAATGATAATGTGCTCCCAACCAAGAAAGTTTAGGCTTCTTATATATCAGCAACGTGGTGATAGTTTCAATTCTATTGAGACAAGAAACAGCAGAATTAACACTGTTTTGCCTAAACTGAAATAGGGGTCGAACTTTAAAATTATTAATGGGGAAACGCGTCGGATTGGTAATGGTCATGATTTGCGTATTTTTAAATAAATGGGTGAGTTTAATTTTATTGTTGAGAAAGACACGTGGCAGGTTTATAATGTGCCATGAGGCTATATTTTAAAGTAGTCAGCTTAGTCTGTTAGATGTAAGGGCATACTTGAGTCAAAGAAAACGTTAGGGGCATTTATATCCCAAAAGGTTAACGAAAGGTATTTTTGAGTTATTTTTAATACGTTAGGGGTATTATTGGTCTTTTTCCGTTGATATTTTTGACCTCGATAACAAAAAGTGTTAAAAAAGTAGTAGACGCTAGAATTTAAAACGCCCTCGTCAAGATTTCAGTAGCTTATGTTGATCCATTAGAATTTGTGGCAAAATCCTAATCATCACCAGAAGTTTCTGCTGAAAAAATTTGGATTACCAGAATTTTTAGCATTGTAGCTGAATACTTAAAAACATATGAAACGTTGGTCTTATATATGATGTACCGTGTTAAGCGTATGGCACGAGTATAAGCACTACCATGATGGAAGAAAGAAGAGGAAGAAGGAAGTTTACCTGATTGAAGAAGAAAAAATATGGGGTCGTGTCATGAGGTTATTTTTTTAAAGTAGTCCGTTAGATGTAAGGGTATACTTGAGCCAAAGAAATATGTTAGGGGCATTTATAGTCCAAAAAGTTAATGAAGGATATTTTTGAATTATTTTCAATACGTTAGGGACATTTTTGGTCCTTTTCCGAAAAATCAATTGTGACAAAAAATATCCTATTTGTGGCATTCTCCCCCTATTTGTAATGCGACGATCTTTTATTTGATCATCCACCGACGATGGAAGGTAACTTCTGCATTAAAACAGGTAAGAGCACTTCTTTGCATGGCGCCTTTCATTTAAAGTTATAAATTATGCAAGTATCTTTTACCGTACTTGTAATAACCAATTTGTCCCTCACTAAGTTTGAGTTGGCTTAGGAGGTGCAATCTGATCCTATTACTACTCCGTGAGAATAGGCATGGGTTCGTATATTTTACTTCAAAATATTATGTTCAAATTTAAGCCGAACAATAAGTACTCTGAACCTCGTCCTATAAAGTGGAAGGGAGGGGGTAGATTTCAAAATAATTAACAATAGTTTGAATCGAAAACATCGAATGACCTTGCACCTTCTCTTATAGAAGTATATCCGCCTCTATATATTGTTTCCCCATAAAACGGTACAGTTGAATTTGTACGTGATTTATAAACAAATGAATCAATTTAATCCTAAACAACAACAACAACAACAACCCAGTATAATCCCACTAGTGGGGTCTGGGGAGGGTAGTGTGTACGCAGACCTTACCCCTACCCTGGGGTAGAGAGGCTGTTTCCAAATGACCCTCGACATCCTTCCCTCCAAGAACTCCCCACCTTGCTCTTGGGGTGACTCGAACTCACAACCTCTTGGTTGGAAGTGGAGGGTGCTTACCATCAGAGGAAATGTTAGACTTAGCCTTGAAGTTGGGATAAAACAACAGAAATCTTGGTTCCTATAGCAGAGCTTCCGGATGCAGTAATAACAATATGAATAAGCAAAAAAGTAAAATGTTATTGAGCTTTTGATAGAATATAGTGTATGCTTGTCAAATATTTCATGTCCTTTACAATGGTTGGGGAGCTCACTATTTATAGCTGCACCTAAGGAATAAGGTATTAGGATCGAGCCCCTCTTAAATGACAATTATTAGGGTCATTGAAGAATGTGTAACGGTAGGCAGTGAATGCCATATTCTATGTAACGGACCGTGCACTTAATGCTATAGAATATTCTTTATTAAATGTTACCAGGTGGCCGCAAGTGTTTAATTCGCCTTTATAAATACCATTCTCTTCAAGATCATTGTCTTCGGACCCGACTGTCTTCCACGTGTAGCTTTCTCATGTGATCATTAAATATGAACATATTTTACCATATATATATATATATAAATTTACAGCGTGTGTGTCGTCCTCAACCTTCTCCCATGGAAGAAGCAAGCTCGCTCAATGAAGGAAACACATGGCTGAAGCAGATAGAGAGAGAATTGAGGGAGAAAATATCTGATTTCATTTCTGCTAAAATGAATACAATACAATATATATATACACGTATATTTTCTAACTTAGCTCGTCTCTAAATATGACAGCTGTAATCTAGTTGTCACATTACACTCCAGTAACTAACTAACTACGCATCCTAACACTCCCCCTCAAGCTGGGGGGGTGTAAAATGTTAATAACTCCCAGTTTGCCAAGCAAAGAACAATGTTGCACCTTGCCCAAACCATTTATCAACAAGTCAACCTGCTGATCTTTAGATGCAATGTAGTGTATAATGATTACCCCTTCTTTGATCTTGTCTATCACAAAATGACAATCAATTTCTATATGCTTAGTTCTCTCGTGAAATATAGGATTTGCTGCAATCTGTAGTGTTGTTTTACTTTCACAAAACAAGTCTACTAGTTGTTTAATTGATACATTTAGTTCTGCAAACAACCCCAGTAGCCATGTTACCTCTGCTGTAACTGCTGCCAAGCTTCTGTACTCTGCTTCTGCAGAGCTTCTTGATACTGTTTGTTATTTTTTTGACTTCCAAGATACAAGAGATTCTCCAAATTTTACTATGAAGTCAGTCACTGATCTCCTGGTATTGGGGCAAGCTGCCCAGTCTGCATCACAAAAGCATGTCAAACTGTCTGCCTGTTTGCTGCTCATAAGAACTCTCATTCCTAGTGCCTGCCTTATGTACTTCACCACTCGAATAGTTGTATCCCAGTGTGACCTCTTTGGTGCTTGCATGAATTGACATAATATCTGCACTATATAGCTTATGCCAGGTCTTGTTATTGTCAAATACAATAGCCTCCCAATTAATCTTTAGTAAGCTGTTATATCATCTAATGCATCATCTCCTATTATTCCTACATGTGCATCAAATTCCAGAGAAGTGAACTTCTAGTTCAAATCTACTGGTGTTGCAGCTGGTTTGGTACCTCCTAATCCATGATCTGAGATTAGTTGGAGTGCATACTTTCTCTGATTTAATAGGATTCCTTTATATGATCTTGCAACTTTTATTCCCAAGAAATATCTTAACTCTCCAAGGTCTTTCATCTTGAACTTCTGATGCAGAACATCCTTTGCTTCTTGTATGAATCTGTTGCTGCTTCCTAAAATCAACAAATCATCCGCATAAATTAGAATTGCCACAAAGTCATCTCCACTTCTTTTAGTGAACAATGAATAGTCATATAAACTCTGTTTGTATCATGCTTCTGACAAGGCTTCTGTGAGCTTTATGTTCCACTGCCTTGAGGCTTGTTTTAGCCCATATAGTGACTTCATAAGCTTCCAAACCTTGGTCTTCCCATATCTTCTAAATCCCTGAGGAAGTTCCATGTGTACTTCGTCTTCCAAATCTCCTTGTAAGAATGTATTAAATACATCCATCTGATACATAATCCATCCTTTTGTGGCTGTAAATGCAATGACTGCTCTAATAGTTACCGTTTTGGCTACTGGAGAAAAGGTTTCACGATAGTCCAACCCTTCCTTTTGGTTGTAATCTTTGGCCACCAATGTAGCCTTGAACCTTTCTACATCTTCATTTGCTTTGTATTTGATCTTGTAAACCCACTTTGATCCAACAACAGCCTTCCCTTTAGGTAAGTCAATAACCTCTTATGTATGGTTGTCTTCCATTTACTTTAATTTCCATCTGAATTGCTACCATCCACTTCCTGTCCTTTGAGGCTTCCTTGAAATTTTGTGGCTCTATCAGTGCTGAGATTTTGGCTAAGTAGCACATGTATTTTTGTGTCACATTATCAAAACACATGTAATCAGATATATAGTAAAGTGTTGCTCCATTTGCCTTCTTGCTGGTCATGTAATCTTGAAGCCACAATGGTGTTTTAATAGTTCTTCCTCATTTTCTCAAGGTCTCAGAAGTTTCAGCTGTAGTTGTAGGAGTAAGGCCAACAATTTCTGTATCAAGATTATCAAGTTGTAGTGTTGTATCTGCAGCAAGGTCTGATTGTGTATCCCCTTCATTTGATCCTGAGTCTAAAGCAGTTAGAGAACTGTCTTCAAGCTCATCATCAGAAGAAGAATTGTTCTCTTCTACATTACCTGTTGTATCATAGTCAGCCAATGTATTTTGAGTGTGCTCATCTCAAGTATCTGTTGAATCATGAGCAGGATCCAAGAGAGTTTGAGCAGTTTGAGTTTGCTCATTTTCATGATCATCATAGTGCCCAGCTTCCTCATGATCATCCAGTCTCCCCCTATCATGATGACTTGTAAATGCAGGCAGTTCAACACTGAATGGAAAAGAAACAGACATGTCCTTCTTGAATGGAAAAATGTATTCTTTGAACACAACATCCCGACTCACAAGGAGATGTTTGGACTCCAAATCCAGCAACCTGTAGCCCTTTTGAGTTGTAGAATAGCCAAGGAACACAACAACAATTGTGGTTCTAGGTGAAAATTTGTCCTGTTTAGGCAAGTTGACTGCATAACACAAGCAGCCAAACACCCTTAAATGTTCCAAGGAAGGTGATCTTCCATACATCATTTCAAATGTGCATTTCCCATTCAGCACAGTAGTTAGAAGTCTGTTGATGACATAGACAACAACCTCTATACATTCTTCCCAGAATCTGGTAGGAATTCCTGCTTGAAACTTAAGTTCTCTTGCAACATCAAGTATGTGTCTATGTTTACGCTCAACAACTCCATTTTGTTGTGGTGTATAAGTACAACTGCTTTGATGTATGATTCCATAAGAATCTAACAGTTCATTGCACTTGACATTGAGGAACTCAGTACCATTATCACTCCTAATTATCTTTACAATGGCAGAGAACTGTGTTTTAAGCATAGGAAGAAATTTCTTTAGAACAACAATCACACCAGTCTTAAATTGTAGCAAGAACACCCAAGTATATCTTGACATATCATCAACAATGGTTAAGAAATACTGCTTCTTATGATAAGTAGGGGTCTTATAAGGTCCCTAAACATATATATGTAACAATTTTATAACATGTAAACTCTTAGAAGTACTACTAGAAAATGGCAACCTACTCTGCTTAGCTAGTGGGCATATTGCACAATGAGTGATTGAGATAACATCTGTTATTGTATTTTGTAATAAATTTATACGCTTCATAGTGCTCACTGAAGGGTGTCCAAGTCTTGCATGCCACAATATTCCATCTGTCTGTTCACTTTGCACAGCTGCAACCATGACTGATTCTTTTGCCACTTTATTGAGAAAATTCTTTACTATGTACAACCCTCCTTTCTCTCTACCAATCCCCCTCACCCTTCCATTGTAAAGGTCCCGAAAGATGCAAAAGTTAGGAAAGAAATTAACAAAGCAAGAGAGATCTCTGGTCAGTTTTGAGACTGAGAGCAAATTGACTTTGAAATCAGGAACAAACAGTACATTCTTCACACTCATGTTATCTAGAAATGCTGCAACTCCTATATGAGTAATAGCTATTTTCTTACCAGTAGGTAAATTAACTTATTCTTCATTTTGTGGATTAAGCTTCCTCTTTGTGTTTAATAGTTCTAGACTGGCAGTAATATGATGTGAGGCACCTAAGTCAACTATCCACTCACTATATTTTAAATCTGCCATAAGTGTAGTGATTATACCTGTCCTGCTTCCCCATGAATCATCAGCTCTTTTGTTCAGCATGGTGAGTATATGATCATACTGATCTTCGGTAAAGAAATATCCATCACCAGTGTTGTTACCTTCCTTCACGCATGCTTTGTTGTCTAAATCCACATTACTGGTTACATTGTTGGCTGAGTACTTCTTTCTTCCTTTAAAATCTGTAGGGTATCCCACTAATTTGTAAAAATTCTCCTTCAAGTACCCTTTTAAATTGCAGTATTCACACTGCATAAAAGGTTTCTTTCCTTTATAGGGCTGCCCTCGACTTACTTGCATTGCCAAAGGATTAGACTTCTCAAGACTAGCAGAATTAGACCTTTGGCTTTCATCCTCAACAATCATTGCATAGGCTTGATTTAGGGCTGGTTCAACAGTTTTCATGAGTATTTGTTTCCTTGCCTGATCATAGGAGTCATTAAGTCAACTCAAAAACTGAAACAACCTCTGCGTCTAAAAATGCTCTATGTTTTTCTTTGATTTTGCACAACCACATCCTGGTGAAAAAACTATGGCATCGTACTCTGCCCACAATTCCTTTAGCTTTGTGAAGTATGTTGAAACTGAATCTGTACCTTGAGTTAATGTAGCAATTTTCCTATGCAATTAGAAAATTCTAACTCGATTCACCTTATCAAATCTTTCTCACAAATCCTCCCAGACTAGGTGCGCATTTGACGCATAGACAATACCACTAAGAAGGTCCGGTGACACAGTGTTCATGATCGAGGAAAGTACAATAGCATTGCATGTTTCCCAATCTTCATGGAGCTCAGTCTTAAAAGAGTCCTTTTTGCATGTGCCTAATACGAACCCTAATTTTCTCTTAGCTTGTAAAGCTATTCGCATCGATCTACGCCAAATACCATTATTCTCTAATCCAGTGAGTTTGATAGGAATCCGAATAGAACCTGGTGTGTCTGAAGGATGTGCGAACAGAGGATGAGAGTGATCGATTTTTTCTGCCGCCATTGTTAAGTTTCAGAAATTGAGCTTCGAAGATGACGATCTCTGAATCTACTCAAAAAACGAGCTGAATTTGTGAAAATTCCTTGCTCTGATACCAAGAGAATTTACAGTGTGTGTGTCGTCCTCAAGTTTCTCCCATGGAGGAAGCAAGCTCTCTCAATGAAGGAAACACGTGGCTGAAGCAGATAGAGAAAGAATTGAGAGAGAAAATATCTGATTTCATTTATGCTAAAATAAATACAATACAATGTATATATACACGTGTATTATCTAACTTAGCTCATCTCTAGATATGACAACTGTAATCTAGTTGTCACATTACATTCGAGTAACTAACTAACTGCACATCCTAACAGAATGTCAATTAAATCTTTAGGACAGATGAAAATTGAAACAGCCTGCGTAACGAAGATAGCTGTAACATTTAGAAAACTGAGTCGAAGATAGATATAATCAGTCAAATCCAATTACTTAGAAGTTCAATGCGCTAAAATTTAAATTTACTAACAATATATAGAAAATGTTATCTATCATTAAAATTTCGTGTGGGGCTTGAAAGTCTTATTCATTCTATTTATTTGATGGCCAACTCAAGCTGATCTATAACGAACCTTGTGCCAACTTGCCGTCACCACATTTTGCAGATCCATGTTTCAAACACTTCTCCTCTTTGCCTTAAATTAGTCTTTCACGCAATCGTGGGGGTGAGTTTTGGACAATAATTAGAGACCATATTCAAAGATGTATTATTTATATTTTTAAATAAATAGAAGAAAAAGAAAAGCTAGCTAAGACAGATGATAAATCTTTTTTTTTAACAAAAAATGAAATAAAATATTGCCGCCTTGTGGCTTTCTTATGGCTTTCTTAAGTTTACAAGACCATTACTATATAAAACGAACACTTCTGATTCTTGTCTCCGTCATATTCTCGAAGTGTTAACTCATAGAGTTGTGTTTTTTCCTGTTTTTGGCAATATATGGCGCCTCATCAGTTTTTCTTGTTTGCATGCGCCATTGCTCTTGTGGCTTCTTTATCAATGGTTTCTTCTGAAGTTATCGAGCATTCTTTTCATGTAATTAATTCTCTTCTCTATTCCCATGCAAACTAGGTTCTCCATTTTTCATGATCATCCTCTGGTATTGAGAAAACAAGCATGAATATTGGACATTGTGTTCACAGAAATTGGCTTATACGATCTTTGTTCTATCTTATATGGCACTCTTTCTGTTTAAAAAAAATGACACTTTTTATATGTGGTAACTTTTTTTAAATTTTATTCTTAATGAAATCATACAAATGTCATGCATGTTTAAAATTACATATTTTAAGGGTACTTTTGATATGTGCCTAAAATATTTTTTCTTTATTTTTTAAACCGTATCTCCAATCAAAACTGCCTTCTTCGATCGGCATGTTGGTTTTTTAGCTTTGCACCATAAGAAGCATCGATATCTTAGGCATGAAATTGTTGGTTTAATAAGTACATTTCTTTCATAAAGCTTTTTTTTTTCCTTTCTCTTCCAGCCCATATAAACAATTTCTTCATAATACTAATTTGGATGCATGCATCCAGTTTATATATACAATCATTTGTTGTTACATCAATATACATGTCATACTCTTTGCACCTCGTTTAACTGTACAAAGGGCAGCCTGGTGTAATACAATCATTTGTTATTTTCATGGCTTAAATCCATGACCTCCTAGTCATATGGCAGCAACTTTACCAGTTACGCTAAATCTCGTTTAACTGTACAAAGGAAAAGAAAAAATATGGGAACTTTTGCGTTTATTTGGTAAACATTCTCTGAATGATATGTTTATGTGTTTCCTTGTTGTAGGTGCAAAACCTTACTGTAAACAGGTTATGCCGTAGACAAGTAATCACTGCAGTAAATGGAAGTCTTCCTGGCCCAACGCTGCGTGTTCGAGAGGGCGACACCCTTGTCGTTCATGTCTTCAATAAATCACCATACGATCTCACCATTCATTGGTTTGTCCTTCACTTTTAACTTCAGAAATTTGTCAAATGTAAATAATTTAACTAGTTGTAATTAGTTACTTGCTACAGTTTAAAACATGTGTCCACAGTAAGGATCTTGACATGTCAAATTTGTTTGTTTTTTTCCCTTCAAATTTCCTTTTCACCATCAGTTTTAATTTTTGGTCTCGTGATGTCTCAATCGTGCAAAGTAGTTGGTTTTTTATACATGTAAAAACAAGGAGAATTTGGACATTTATATTATTAATTACTGATCTTATTCATTGATACACGGTGGATTCACGGAATCAAATCTTGGTGTTGAAATTTAAAAATACCATCTAAGATAACGTCACTCATCAATAATTTACTTTATAGTTAGTTAAAGAAACTATTAAAAAGAACCAAATTTAAAAGTACTATCTTGTTACATGCATGGACTGACGTAATTTATTTGTATCACTTACTATTTAATAAATTTAATTAATAAAACTATATATATTAGTGTTGTGTAACCAATTTTGGTTCTTTTCCTGGTTGTTGATTTAAACATGGTTGTAGTTAATTAACTTCTATGAATAGTAAATAACTTGATAGTAAAAAAAAGAAAACATTTTAACAGCTGTTTTATTTATGTATGTTATACGTATGTAGGCATGGAGTTTTCCAGCTATTGAGTGGGTGGGCAGATGGACCCGAGTTTGCGACCCAGTGCGCGATCCGACCCGGGAAAAGCTACACGTACAGGTTTAACCTAACGGGACAGGAAGGAACTCTGTGGTGGCACGCACACGTGTCATGGCTACGAGCCACGGTTCATGGCGCCCTCATAATTCGCCCCAAATATGGTCGCTCTTTTCCTTTCCCTAAACCTTACAGAGAAGTCCCCATCCTCTTAGGTACTTAACCCTTTTTTTACTCCGATTTTTTTTTTTAATTAGCTTATATGATGTAGGGTTTAAGTTATATGCACGGGCATTTGAAAGCAATTTTACATCGTAAAAGTTAATTTAGTTAATATATGTTACTTGATTGAATCAGATCCTATAAATTATTTTCTGATAAAAATTATGTATTAAAAATGTGGTTGTAGGAGAATGGTGGAATGCCAATGTTGTGGATGTGGAGAATGAAGGGCTAGCTACTGGAGCTGCACCTAATAACTCAGATGCTTACACCATTAATGGCCAGCCAGGCGATCTTTACCCTTGCTCTTCTAATAGTAAGAAATATATACCATGAATAAATATTTCATTTTCTTTAGAACATAATCTTGTTAGTATTTATTTTCCAATGTAGCTAACTTGGGTTTTGTTTTTCATTTCCATTATTAGAAACATATAAGCTAATAGTGAAACAAGGAAAAACATATCTCCTTCGCATCATCAATGCTGCACTCAATAACCAGCTCTTTTTCAAGATTGCCAATCATAACATGAAAGTTGTCGCGATAGATGCTGCTTATACCAACCCATATATCACTGATGTAGTTGTTGTTGCACCTGGCCAAACGACTGATGTCCTCCTAACTGCCAATCAAGCACCTGCATCCTACTACATGGCTGCAAATCCCTATGTTAGCGTCGCCGGGGTACCATTCGACAACACTACTACCACCGGAATCATTGCCTATGAAGGTATTGATCTAGTCATCTTTTAAGATTTAAGTTATATACATTGACAGTATAAATTGTTTTAACTGTTAACGTAATTTAACATGTTATAGCATGTAATTGGGGGAAGTATACAAATAGCCATTCGTAGGACTATTTAGGAATTAACCAGTACTTATTATGTCATGGAAAATTGAAATAAAACTTTTAATTTCAGGACACAAATTTTTTGAAAAATTGAATTGGAAAACATAAATTCAGGACACAAATATCTTGAAAATTGAACCGAAAAACTGAAATTCATGACATATTGATTAATTCCTAATAGCAGCCCATTAGAGTGGCTACCTGGTGTCTTTTTTCAAGTATTATAGAAATTTGCCTATAATTATCTTCTAATTGACCATATTTTGTAAATATTTTCTAAACCATCGGTAAATAAATAAATTTTGTCATCTTAGAGTTGTTTTATTAAGATTTTTTGTTTTTTTGTATGAAGGTGCAAAACCATCATCAACTCCAAAAATGCCAATCTTGCCAGCCTTCAACGATACACCAACAGCCCATAAATTCTTCACCAATCTGACTGGGCTAGTAAATGGGCCATTTTGGGTTCCTCCCCCTCGCCAAGTAGACGAGCAAATGTTTATCACTATTGGATTGGGCCTAGTTGCTTGTGGAAAAGCAGGAAATGCAACATGTGCAGGCCCAAATGGGCAACGATTAGCTGCAAGCATGAACAATGCATCTTTCCAATTCCCCACTAAAATGTCAATGTTAGAAGCATTTTTCAACAATGTGAATGGAATTTACACTACTGATTTTCCAGACCAACCACCATTGAAGTTTGATTATACAAATCCTAATAATAGCTTCAATCCTGCTATTATAATGACTACAAAGTCCACAAAGGTGAAGAAACTAAAGTTCAATGCCACAGTTGAGATTGTAATGCAAAATACTGCTTTGATTGGTGTAGAAAACCATCCAATTCACTTGCATGGATTCAATTTTCATGTCTTGGCTCAAGGCTTTGGCAACTACAACCCTACAATTGACCGAAAGAAATTTAACCTTTTTAATCCACAAGAGCGCAACACTATAGCTGTCCCCGTTGGTGGATGGGCTGTTGTAAGATTCCGAGCTAACAATCCAGGTAAAATATACACTTCAACATTTACTTGTTTCCGTTTGCAAAAGGGACAATGTAATTATCAAAATACTTTTTAGTCCGTTCAAAAATAAATATCTTTTTATATTTAGAAATAACTCAGGTGGTGCCAGATACATTGCAGTAGAGGGAGTATTAAATTTTTCTTTGATTGTAAACATTAGATACGAACTAACATAATAAGAATTAATTGATCTTTATAAAGGGATAAATAACAAGAGTCATGTTGGTGAAGATTGACTTTTTTTTTAACTTCTTATTTGGCTATTAACAGGTGTATGGTTGATGCATTGTCATTTGGATGTGCATTTGCCTTGGGGTTTAGCAACAGCATTTGTTGTTGAGAATGGTCCAACACCATCAACTAGGCTACCTCCACCTCCACCAGATCTACCAAAATGCTCATCCCCATGATAGTGTTTTACTTTTTCCTTAGTTTATTATTTTATTCAATCTTGTTATTTCCAATTGTACTAAGAGTCGGATCATTTACCTTTTTCTCATTTCAACATGACAAGGGTTGTACTTGTATTTAGCTATATCATTCTTTAAGATTTTGTTCAATGTACTGAATCTTTCTTATTTCAAGATTGTGAAGCTATACTTCAAAATTATTCTATTTTTTTGGGAGTTTTTAGCCAAAATTGTTCCTTATGATTGGGGTAAGTTTAACTTTGTCCTTTATCTATTACCCTGAGCACTTATTGTCCTTTAAATTTGCTAAACTTGAGCATGTTTAGTCCACTTAAGAGTTTTTAGCCAAAATTGTCCCTTATGTTTGGGGGTAAGTCTAACTTTGTCATTTATCTATTGCCCTGAGCACTTATTGTCCTTTAAATTTGCTAAACTTGAGCATGTTTAGTCCACTTAAGAGTTTTTAGCCAAAATTGTCCCTTATGTTTGGGGGTAAGTCTAACTTTGTCATTTATCTATTGCCCTGAGCACTTATTGTCCTTTAAATTTGCTAAACTTGAGCAGGTTTAGTCCACTTAAGAGTTTTTAGCCAAAATTGTCCCTTATGTTTGGGGGTAAGTCTAACTTTGTCATTTATCTATTGCCCTGAGCACTTATTGTCCTTTAAATTTGCTAAACTTGAGCAGGTTTAGTCCACTTAAGAGTTTTTAGCCAAAATTGTCCCTTATGTTTGGGGGTAAGTCTAACTTTGTCATTTATCTATTGCCCTGAGCACTTATTGTCCTTTAAATTTGCTAAACTTGAGCAGGTTTAGTCCACTTAAGAGTTTTTAGCCAAAATTGTCCCTTATGTTTGGGGGTAAGTCTAACTTTGTCATTTATCTATTGCCCTGAGCACTTATTGTCCTTTAAATTTGCTAAACTTGAGCAGGTTTAGTCCACTTAAGAGTTTTTAGCCAAAATTGTCCCTTATGTTTGGGGGTAAGTCTAACTTTGTCATTTATCTATTGCCCTGAGCACTTATTGTCCTTTAAATTTGCTAAACTTGAGCAGGTTTAGTCCACTTAAGAGTTTTTAGCCAAAATTGTCCCTTATGTTTGGGGGTAAGTCTAACTTTGTCATTTATCTATTGCCCTGAGCACTTATTGTCCTTTAAATTTGCTAAACTTGAGCAGGTTTAGTCCACTTAAGAGTTTTTAGCCAAAATTGTCCCTTATGTTTGGGGGTAAGTCTAACTTTGTCATTTATCTATTGCCCTGAGCACTTATTGTCCTTTAAATTTGCTAAACTTGAGCAGGTTTAGTCCACTTAACAAAAGACCCAAACTGGTGGATAAAAAAACTTTCAGCACTCAAATTTTACAGAACCGATGTAGTGAACCTAAACCTATTTAACGGGCCGGGTTGACCCGGTTCCGGACCGGCCCGTTGGAAGGGGGTCGGGTAGGGCTGGGTTTGGGGGGTTGGTCAGTATATATTTTTTTGTCGGTTAACTGGATCGGTCAAATCCGATCAATGAAAGTTACTTTTGAACCGGTTAACCGAACCGGCCCGATCCGGTTCAACGACTATATTTTAAAAAAAAAATTATAACACTTGTTTCTACAATCTTAAAGGTGAGAAAGGGGTGGGTCAGACCGGGCCCTTAGGCTCGGAACCGTTCTGGTTTAATTTTTTATCGGATGGGCCCAGAC
The DNA here is from genome assembly GCA_000715115.1 of Nicotiana otophora. Lineage (NCBI taxonomy): Eukaryota > Viridiplantae > Streptophyta > Magnoliopsida > Solanales > Solanaceae > Nicotiana > Nicotiana otophora. The sequence continues at coordinate 60,804 of AWOL01S0022867.1, forward strand.
TAGTTAAGCCCGAATTTAAAAACTTGGCAACCGGCCAGGATTGGTGACCGATCGGTCACTATTTTTCTCAACCAGTCCGGTCCGATTAATCGGTTCAACAGTAATGTTCATTGATCGGGTTTGACCGGCCCGGTTAATCGGTAAAAAAATATATACGGACTAACCCCAAACCCCCCAAACCCAGCCCTACCCGGCCCCCTTCCACCAGTCCGGGCCGGTCCGATTTACTACCGGTCTAGGCCGGTCCGGAACCGAGTCAACCCGGCCCATTAAATAGGTTTAGGTTCACTACATCGGTTCTGTAAAATTTGAGTACTGAAAGTTGTTTTACCCACCAGTTTCGGTCTTTTGTTAAGTGGACTAAACCTGCTCAAGTTTAGCAAACTTAAAGGATAATAAGTGCTCAGGGCAATAGATAAAGGACAAAGTTAGACTCACCCTCAAACATAAGGGATAATTTTGGCTAAAAACTCTTAAGTGGACTAAACCTGCTTAAGTTTAGCAAACTTAAAGGACAATAAGTACTCAGGGCAATAGATAAAGGATAAAGTTAAACTTACCCCAAACATAAGGGACATTTTTGGCTAAGGGACAGTTTTGGCTAAAAGTTCATTTTTTGGCAAAGCAGTAAAAAATAAACCTCTGATGGTAACCACTTAAAATTATTGTTCATCATTTGATGATCTTCACTCTTCAGCTATTTTTAATCGACTAATCCAAACAAACGCTATAGTAATGAGTCGGCTAACTCGAACAGACTTTATATATGGTAAAGAGTGACACTCTACTTCTTTGGGGGTTATAGCTGGCTGTATAGCTATATATATATATATATATATATATATATATATATATATATATTACAAATGGTGGAGTTCTCATTTTCCTATTAGATTTTTTCCAGTTCGTGGAGGAAAGATTGGATACCTTATAAACTATTAGTAAATGCCAATTATAACCGCGCGGGAGAGCAGGAGTGCAATCATGAAACGCACAGAATTTTATACTAATATATTAGAATGGCTTAATGCGTAAAAAGACCTATGAGATCATTAGATTTCTTTTCAATTTTTGTTAACTCTATTAGCAGAAATAACTAATTATACTTTTTCTACATTAATTGGAGGCAAAATGTGTAAACAATGAACATAGAGGGACCAAAATAGGAATAAGCTATAACTTTAGGACTAAAAAAGAAAGTTTTCTTCTTAATATTCCTTCTCTTTTTTATCTTTTTCCTTTCTTTTTTTGTGGGGTAGGTGCGGTATCCAGGTTCTTGAATTGCATATATCTCTAGCTACTAGTAATATATACACTTCATTCAATCATTTAACTTAAACTTTCTGTTGTCCTCTGTCTTAATAAATCTTGAACTGCCCATATATGCTAAAGATTGCTCAAAAATGGGTTTCAAAATCTCAACTTTGGCTGTTTTTTTTCTACTATCATTTAACCTTATTTTCTTGAGTTTACATGCTACTACTCCAGTGAAAGATTTGAACTGCTTACCTTCAGATCTTGTACACCTTGCTTCTGCTTGTTTTCCTTTTGAAGATTCTCACATATTTGCTCAAGACTTATGCTGTCAACTTGTCATATTTGTCAACTCTAAGTATAATTTAAAGGACTGTCTTTGCACTGCAGCTACCATAAATCGTAGAATCATTGGCAGGGACAGAATGGTGTCTAAAGTGATTGGGAGCTGCACAGGAGAGATCACTGTTAGCATATAGAATTATTCTGAGCCCACTTAATTCACGGTATTTCCTTAAGTAACTTAATCCCCTCCTAGTATCCGAGATTTAGGATTATTTCCTCCCAGGATAGAACGAATTACCCTCACTGATGTAGCGATAGTTCAAACCCCAGTGACAACGGACGCAAAGAACAATAGTAAATTACAATTACGGCTTTCTTTTCTATTAAAATATTGCAGAAAAAAGGATAAATCCGAATTTTCATAAGGAAAATATGAGAGAGAGTTCATGTATTTATAGCCAAAAAAACGTTGGGTTATACTGAAAAGTTACAACTCTTCATGTAATGTTGCAACTTAAAATGGTTGTTTCATAAAACGACCATTTATGCAAACCGCCAAATTCAAATTATAACGGAAAAATTAAAACGGAGAAAAATTGAATTACCATTATAGAAATGGTCTAATTTGAATTAATTAATATTGCGTTAATATTAACAAATAAATTTGGTCCAAAAAATTAATCAATCAATCATTTGACCATAATCTGAAGCCGAAGCCGAGCGAGCGATGACGAGGACGGCGGGAGGCTTGCATTCTTCTTAACTCTTTAAGAGCTAGAAGAAAAGCAATTGTATATATACCCATCAAAAGTCTTTTTCTCCTCCAATATGAGACAATGCCCCTTTGTCAAAGAGGGAAAATCAAAATTTCATTTTCCCTCCATTTCCTATTCACCATCTTTTAAGCTCTAAGAAGCTTAAACCCAACAATCCCCCACATGAATGGGGAATGGCTATATCACGGAAATATGCATGAAAACTGTATGATTTACAAGCAAGGATTAATAGCATCTCGATAAGTAGGTTTCCCTTTGAACTTTCTGTAGTGAACTTATGTTGGATATACTCGATCAATCGGTAGATTTGATATCTTTGAACCGTCAAACTTTGGTGTATACCTAGACAACCATAAGTCACATAACCAATCTGTAACCGTTTTGGTTCTCATTGTTGTGTTCGTTTCAGCCATGAACGCCGCCTGGTTTCATAAGTGCGTAGAGAACTGGCCTTGCAAAATTCCCTTTGAAGTGACTAACACTTCTCACCTACATAGGTAATTCCTAAATGTGTCATCCCGTAGATACATTTTTTTTATATACCCCGTACCAAATTTAAAAATCCTTAAACCATTTTTTTTTGACAAGGTGGATTGCTCTGATGGTAAGCACCCTCCACTTCCAACCAAGAGGTTGTGAGTTCAAGTCACTCCAAGAGCAAGGTGGAGAGTTCTTGGAGGGAAGGATGCCGATGGTCTATTGGAAACAGCCTCTCTACCCCAGGGTAGGGGTAAGGTCTGCGTACACACTATCCTCCCCAGACCCCACTAGTGGGATTATACTGGATTATTGTTGTTGTTGTAAAAAGCCTTACTGCTTTATTCTTGGTACTGAATATTGTCTCATCACGAGAATGGACCAAAAATTTAGTTGACAATGTTGAACCGTCATTAATGACTTTGTTTGATCTCGTTGAACCTAGATCTTGGGATCTCCAGTCTTCTAGGTAGAGTTACCGCCACAATGACTTGTCCTCGACCATAGTCCCATTCCCTCGATGATCTTTCAACTACCTCTCTAGTTAGGCCTTTCGTAAGTGGATCCGACACATTGTCGCTTGACTTTACGTAGTCAATTGTGATGATCCCCCTAGAGAGTAGCTGCCTAACAGTTTTATGTCTTCGTCGTATATGACGAGATTTACCGTTATACATGACGCTCCCAGCTCTTCCAATTNACTTTATCTAAGGTAATAAATTCAGCCTCCATTGTAGAGCGGGCAATACACGTTTGTTTGGATGACTTTCAAGATACCGCTCCTCCACCAATAGTGAATACATATCCACTTGTGGACTTAGAATCAGTTGAACCGGTGATCCAATTTGCATCACAGTATCCCTCAATCACCGCAGGNCGTTTGTTTGGATGACTTTCAAGATACCGCTCCTCCACCAATAGTGAATACATATCCACTTGTGGACTTAGAATCACTTGACCCGGTGATCCAGTTTACATCACATTATCCCTCAATCACCGCAGGATAATTAATATAGTGCAAAGTAAAGTCTTGGGTATGTTTTAAATATCCCAAAACTCGTTTCATCCCCATCCAATGAGATTGACCTGAATTACTCGTGTATCAACTAAATTTACTTATAGCACAAGCTATATCTGATCGAGTACAATTCATGATATACATTATACATCCCAGCACACGAGCATAATCCAATTGTGATATGCTTTGGCCTTTGTTATTTGCAAGTGCAAGATTCACGTCAATTGGAGTCTTTGCAACTTTAAAGCCCAAGTGCTTGAATTTTTCAAGTACTGTCTTAATATAATGAGATTGTGACAATGCCAGACCTTGAGGAGTCTTATTGATCTTAATTCCCAGAATTAAATCAGCAACTCCCAAGTCTTTCATATCANATAATTAGATTACGACAATGCCAGGCCTTGAGGAGTCTTATGGATCTTAATATCCAGAATTAAATCGGCAACTCCCAAGTCTTTCATATCAAACTTGCTAGTTAGAATACGCTTAGTCGTATTTATGTTGGCAATGTCATTACTCATTATCAGCATATCATCCACATATAAGAAAACAATGACTATGTGATTTGTAACATTTTTAATATACACAAATTTATCACATTCATTTATCTTAAAACCATTTGACAACATTGTTTGGTCAAAATTCGCATGCTATTATTTGGGTGTTTGTTTTAGTCCGTAAAGCAACTTAACAAGTCTACATACCTTCTTTTCTTTAACTGGAATCACAAACCCTTCAGGTTGTTCCATGTAAATTTCTTCCTCTTAATCTCCATTTAAGAAGGCCGTTTAAACGTCCATTTGATGAATTTCAAGACCATATACCGCAGCTAATGCTACTAACATTCGTATGGACGTAATTCTTGTAACTGGAGAGTATATATCAAAATAGTCAAGACCTTCTCGTTGTCTATACCCTTTGACCACAAGTCTTGCCATATATTTGTCAATAGTACCATCATCTTTCATTTTCCTCTTAAAATTCCATTTAGAACCCAATGGTTTATTGCCTGGAGGAAGATCAATCAATTTTCATGTATGGTTGTTCAGTATGGATTCTATTTCAGTATTGATTGCCTCTTTCCAAAATAATGATTCGGAAGAAGTCATAGCTTCTTTAAATGTCCGAGGCTCATTTTCCAATAAGAAAGTCACAAAATCTGGTCCAAATGAAGTAGACATTCTTTGACGTTTACTACGTCTTGGATCCTCCTGATTATACATACTTTATTTTGTTTCCTCCCAAAATCATTTAGATCCTTCACCAATCGACTTACATTCCTTTTTATACGGATATATACTTCAAATAATTCAGCATTATCTGATTCTATAACCGTATTATTATGAATGTCGGAATTTTCTGATTTATGAACCAGAAATTGATATGCTTTACTATTTCTTGCATATCCTATGAAAACAAAATCAATAGTTTTCGGTCCTATCTTTACCCTTTTGGTTTTAGGAACTTGCACTTTTGCCAACATCCCCACACTTTAAAATAATTCAAGTTTGACTTTCTTCCTTTCCATTTTCCACATGGAATGGATTGCGTTTTTCTATGGGGTACTCGGTTCAATATCCAGTTAGCCGTAAGAATATCTTCCCCCCTACAAGTTCTGTGGCAAACATGAACTTATCAATAAAGCGTTCATTATTTTCTTTAATGATCGATTCTTTCTTTCCGCAATCCCATTGGATTGGGGCGTGTAAGGGGCCGTTATTTGATGAATAATTCCATATCCTAAACATATTTATTCAAAATGAAATTCGTATTCATTACCCCTATCACTTCTTATCATTTTGATTTTCTTGTTAAGTTGCGTTTCAACTTCATTTTTGTATTGTTTGAATGCATCTATTGCTTCATCTTTACTATTAAGTAAGTAAACATAGTAATATCGAGTACTGTCGTCAATAAAAGTAATAAAATACTTCTTTCCACCGCGAGATGGTATTAACTTCATGTCGTAAATATGAATTAAGTCTAAATGATTTGAATTCCTTTCAACTGACTTATAAGGATGTTTAACATACTTAGATTCCACACATATTTGACATTTTGATTTGTCACATTCAAACTTAGGCAATACTTCTAAATTAATCATTTTCCACAAGGTTTTATAATTGACATGTCCCAAACGTATATGCCATAAATCATTTGACTCAAGTAAGTAAGAAGAAACTGAAATTGTATTATTGTCAACACCATTATATTCAGCTTAAAAAGGCCCTCAGTAAGAAAACCTTTTCCTAAGTACATCTCGTTCTTACTTATTACAACTTTGTATGAAATAAAAACACACTTAAACCCGTTCTTGACGAGAAGTGAAATAGAAACTAAGGTCTTCCATATTTTAGGAACATGACAAACGTTGTTCAGAGTCACCACCTTGCCAGAGATCATCTTCAGGAATATCTTTCCATAACCTTCAATTTTGGCCGTTGCGGAATTTTTCATAAAAATAGTTTCGTTGGGTCAAGCGGGAGCATATGAAGCAAATACTTCTCTAACAGCACAAATATGGCGCGTGGCACCAGAATATATCCACCACTCCTTAGGATTTTCCAGTAAGTTGCATTCAGACAACATAGCACACAAGTCATCAATATCATCATTTGTTTCAACCATATTTGCTTGACCCTTTTTCTTCTCTTTCTTTAGAGCACGACATTCTACAGCTTTGTGTCCAACCTTTTCACAGTTATGGAAATTTCCCTTGAATTGTTTCTTGCTGGGATAGTTGTTTGGTCCATAAGACTTCTTCCGCTTCTTCAGATTAGTTGGAGCAGTTTCAACAATATTTGCTCCCATAATTATTGCGTTCCCACGTGTCTTCTTTTCTGCAGCTTTATTATCCTCTTTGATCCTCAATCGAACGATGAGATCTTCGAGTTTTATCTCCTTGCGCTTGTGTTTCAAGTAGTTCTTAAAGTACCTCAATAAAGGAGGCAACTTCTCAATCATTGCTGCAACTTGAAATGCCTCATTGATGACCAAACTTTCAATGAACAATTCGTAATTAGTAACAAAATTAATACTTTCAACAAAAGTATTAATTCAGATTATACCTTCAGCAGGAAGATCGCAAATTATAACTTGCAGCTCTTGAACTTGGATAATGACAGGCTTGTTGTCTATCATCTTATAGTCCAAATATTTGGCTGCAACAAACTTCTTTAAACCGGCATTCTCGGTTTTATACTTCTTTTCCAACGCATGCCATAGTACTTTAGAAGTTTCTGTATTACTATAGATATTGTAAAGATCATCCTCCAGTCCGCTAAGAATGTAATTCTTGCACAAGAAATCTGAGTGCTTTCATGCCTCAGTCACAATAAAACGTTCATTATCAGGAGTTGATATCGGCAGAACCGGAACGTCCTCCTTGATAAACTTATGTAGACTCAAAGTAGTCAAATAGTAGAACATCTTATGTTGCCAACATTTGAAATCAATCCCGAAAAACTTTTCGGGCTTTTTCGCCGGAGCCGGTGGTGCCACAGAACGACTGAAAGTAGCAGCATTGCTCGTAAAGGCAACCACAGGGGCTGCTATTTCTGTCATTTCTGTTAACAACAAAACATAAACAAAACTAATTAACGGTGAAGTATTTAAAATCTTCAAACTGAATAACTTTAACAGAAACAGATTAAATGCACCGGTGAAGATTTTATTTCTTCCAACCGAACACAGAACGAGTAGAAAATCACAAAGATTTTAATCTCGTAATGCCAACTAAGGAGTAGAAAATTCGAAGATTTTAGTGTCCAAATTGAGAGTAGAAATCGCTAGGATTTAGTCTCTCACAAACAGAATATAAGATGAATACAAAAAAATAGTTAAGTTCCTTAAGCTTGTTAGTATCCTGTATTCGAAAATATATTCAAAAATAAAAACGATATAAAACCAGAAATGTAGAAGAACAAAATTATTTCGAGTCCACTAAATTTACAGTATTTTCTTAAAGAACTTAATCCCCTCCTAGTACCCGGGGTTTAGGATTATTTCCTCCCAGGATAGAACGGATTATCCTTACTGGTGTAAGCAGTACTTCAAACCCCAGTGACAACGAACGCAAAGAACAGTAGTAAATCACAAAGAATGAGTTTATTTTAAAATAAAATTTATGAATTACAAGCAAATTATATCAAATAATACAGTAAAAATAAAGCGGAGAAAAGGATAGTAGAAACAAAAAGAAAAAGGAGAAGTTTAAATTAATGAGGAATAATTTAAAATATATAATTTATGGTATGGTAAGAATATTTTTATTAGAAAAATTAATTTTTTGCCTCTATTTCTACTTCTTGGAAGAAGTTAGAATTTTTAGCTTCTTCTCAAAAGTTGAAAAACTGATTCTTTTGCCCAAAAGCACTTTTTGTCTTGGTCAACACCTTAGATTTTAAAATAAAATACTTTTTTGATCCCAAAAAAGTACTTTTGACCTTCTAAAAATGCTTTTGTTGTTATCATTTACTACGGCGGCTCCGGAACCATGACAACAGTAACAACCCACATATTTGTTGTGACATCTTTCAGCAGTTAGAAGCAGTAGGGTGATCAGTATTTAGTAATGCATAGTGGCAATACTGGAAGACAAGAAACCATAGTGACTAAAGTTTTATTTTTTTGGAAGCACGACAGGTTCAACTCTAGGTAATGCACACTCTTCCATCACATGGCGATTTAAGTGCTATTGACTAGCAGAGTACTTTGTATTCTCTCTAGTGTTTTGGGCTTGGACCTAAAATTTAAGAGAGGTTTTGGCTAAATTATCCTTGATCATAATGATTCCTAAAAGCTATTTTTGAGATATTCGAAGTCCTGTCTTCATTGATGATAATCTGATCTCAAGTCAATCTTAGAAAACATGTCTTATCACCTAACGTTGATCAAACAAACCATTAATATGAGGCAATAAATATTTGTTCTCGATGGTAACCTTATTTAACTACGTATAATTAATGCATATCCTCATAGAATCATCCTTGTTCTTTACAAATAATATTGATGCATCCCAAGGAGAAATACTTGATCTAATGAATGCCTTATCAAGTAAATCTTGCAATTGCTCCTTCAATATGGGACGAGTGCTCGATCACAAATTTATACCAAAATCAATATCTTTATCTGGTGGCATACCCATTAGGTTAGTAGGAAATACATTTGAAAACTCTCTCATAACTGGTACTGAATATATAGTAGGAGTCTTTACACTAGTATCTCGAATGAAAGCCAAGTATGCTAGATATCCCTTCTCAACCATATGTTAAACCTTCAAGAAAGAAACTGCCTTACTCGTGGAGTGACTAAATGACTCTCTTCACTCCAATATTAGAAACCCCGGCATAGCTAAAGTCATTATCTTGGTATGACAATTCAATATAGCATGATATAGTGACAGTCAATCTACGCCAAGTACCTCAAAACTTGCATTAACTTCCCGTGGCTAGTAGGGGGAACTTTTTATCATATCCAACAGTAAAATATCAAACCACCATGTCGTACCCATTAATAGTAACCTCACAAGATCGATAAACTTAATCAACCATAATAGAATCTCCAACAAGAGTAGATATATAAACAAGAATATCAAGAGAATTACAAGCCCTAAATGTGATGCAAAATAAGATGACCCATCGGATTAAATAACACCGAGGCATCTTTATGAGAGACTAAGACAATACCTGTGATGACTGCATGAGATATAACTTTCTCTGACCTACCTGAAAAAGCACAGTAACAGGTTTGACCTCCAACTCTAGGGCGACCTCTACTTGGCTTCCCTCCACATTTGGGTTAATGCTATGAATTGGCAGAAAGGTATTCCCTTCAAGATGAACTTCATTGTATGGAGGGCTTGAGGGACAAGATATCAACTGATGCGAGAGTTTCTAAGTTGGGTTATTCTATATCCTCTAGATGTTGTTGTTGTGGTTCCCCAGGAGTAGAAAATGTTGATCATTTATTTTGCACTGGCTCATTCACAAAGAACATATGGAAAGTGTTATGTGGTCCTATGGAAATTGCATACAATGATATATCTTTCAAACAACTTATGGTGAATTGGTGGAGGTGTAAGGTAAATAATCTAGTTCAAGCATTCTTTATTAAATGTGTACCCGCCATTGCTTCTTGGAAAATTTGGAGAGCTAGATGCAATGCCAAATATGGTAATGTTAGAGCTAATGTGAGAAGATCTCTTTCTTTGATTGCTTTCTCTGTTGCAAAACTGGTGAACAGTAAATTCCAGTAGGTTCAGTTGTGTCCACATTGGGATGATATCAGTCAACTAATGAGGAGCTCAATTAACTTTGAAAAATTCATGGTGGTTAAATGGATCAGGCCTACCATTCCCTTTCTCAAATTAAACTCTGATGATAGTTGCAAAGAAGGGAATTATGGTGGTGGAGGTGTGATTAGGGACAATTGGGCAGAAGCTAGGCACGGTACTAGCAATTGGGCAGAAGCTTCTGCTCTTCATTATGGCATAAAATGGTACATGTTAAATGGAGTGCAGAACATCAATGTTGAGAGTGATTCCAAATTGCTTGTTGATTGTGTGAATGGACAATGTACAGTTCCCTGGAGGATATCTAAAGAAGTTGAGGAGCTTAAAGAATTCAAGATTCAGTCAAGCTATAGTCTTAAGCATTGTTACAGAGAGAGCAATCAAGTTGCTGATAAATTTGCCAATTATAGCCATACTCTCGATCATTCTAAAATTTTCATGAATTTGCTGAACTCCCTCCTCAAGTTAGAGTCCCGATGAACATGGATAGATGGTCTTTCCCTTTCTTTCGAAGGATCAGATTGAAGAAAGGCAACATTTTATTTCAACCACCATGATCATCAAAATGTTTATATAGTAGTAAGGTAGTTAGTACTAGAGGTAACTCTTGTATAGAATGGAGTATTTATAAATACTTCACAATGTTATTGCCCTCCCAACTCAAATGCATTTATCTCATCTCAAAATGTAAAAAGGTAGGTGTGTCTATATTTCAAGATGAACTAGGGAGGAGATGTTTCTACTCCCTCAACTCAATGTACTCTTTTGGAGATGAATAACATGCGATGTTTGTTTTGAAAAATAGAAGAAGGTGGTGTAGCAACTGGGCTTGAAACCAAAGCCTGAGTACCTGATTGAATTGTGACTCTCTAACACCTGGGACAGTCCTTCATAATATGAACCAAATCTCCACACTCAAAACAACCCTAAGAGGATGAGGCTGTTGAGTCTTATTCTAACACTGATGACCCGAATATCTACTAAAAGAACTCTGCCTTGGAGACGCACTATAGGAATCATAAGCTGGAGATGCACTATATGATGACTGCCTCAAATAAAAACCATAGGAACCATCGCTGACTGGAGCATCATAAAAAGTCTGAAGTGCTGACTGAACTAGCCTACCAGAGTAGCCTCTACTTTAATGACCCTTGCCTCCAGACGAGGCACTACTGAATCCTCCAAAGGCTACTTGGCCTCACGCTTATCCCTCTCCTACTTGTGAATGCACTCCACCCTTCTAGATATCTGCATCGCCTGAGCAAAGGTAGTTTCGATCTCAGTCTTCCATGCCATCCCAAATTGGATGCCAAAGTTGAGTCCATCGACAAACCTTCGCACTTTTTATTTCTTATTGGGGATTAAGAAGGAAGCATAATGAGATAAAACTGTAAACCTTATTTTATACTACATAATTATCATACCCTCCTAGTGCAAATTCTCAAACTAGCTATGCAACTCTTCTCTTATGGTGAGTGGAATGAACTTCTCCAAGAAAAGCTGTGAAACTCCAAGTGAGAGGAGGTGACCATGTTGGTGTACCCTTCTCATAAGTCTATCACCATCTCTTTGTTGATCATTTCAACTAAAAAGTAGTGAAATCAACTCTATTAGACTTGAAAAGGCCCAAATTACGTCATCTCAAGGTATCTGTCTAAGAAATCCTGAGAATCGGCTACTGGATCACCATCAAAATAGGGAGAAAATAACTTCTAAAACCTACTCATCCTCTTCTACTCCTCAACAGATATAGTATCCTTAGCCAATGGTCGTGCTGCAACAATGGGTTATACTACCCTAATAGGATAAACTCACGATTCTGAAACATAAGAGCATGTTGCTTTAGAGTGAGTGTAGTTGGGGTTTGCTCTATCTCTCTGGTATGATATGAAGCTAGGGCCCTATGAATCGCCCCTACTTGATCCATATTCTCAAAGAATACCATGATGCAAACCAAAGTCTTCTGAAGTATTGGGTAGCAATGAAAAACTCAGGAACATGTGCTAAACCCGGATGAACAACCTAATCTAGAACAACCTCCAACTCTAGAGCTATAAATGGCTCAATTGAAGCAGCTCTAAAAAGCCCATGGAAACTGGGGGTGCTATACCTTAAGGTGCTTTTGTGCGCGTCCTGGATTGAGCATTAGCCTTACCTCTGCCTCGACTTCTACCTCGAATAGCAGTTAAAACCCCAAATCCTGCTCACTAGCTGCTAATGTACATTTCATCACCATATATGAAAGAATAAAGTAATAAAATTCAAAATTTAGGACGAAATAGAGTCATACGATAAGGAATCAAAGAAAGAGAAGTTTTCTAAATGTCTTGTAGCCTCTCAAAGATAACTATGGACGTATCTATATTAACACGCAAGACTCTACTATACATGCTCATGACTTGTGAGATATATGAAACCTAGGTTCTAATACAAACTTGTCATGAGTCAAAATCCCGCCAGAATTGTGATGACACCTAATTCAGTCTGGTAGAAAACCCAACAGAAATCAAATCCAGATATAACAAAATAAGAGCTAACATGAGTCATAAACAGGGCTAATAACACAACATAAATCTAAAGCCAATATGAATGTATGGAAATAACATAATCATCCCAAGAAATTTTTGTTACACCGTCATGAGCTTTAAAAATATCATAATATATAAGTCTAATAAATGCACAACTATCTAGAATAAAGAAATAATAGAAAATAAGAAATGTGACTCCAAGGTGTTACAAATAGACAATCAGCTCTACCTTGAGTCTCCAAAGATGACTAGCTACTGAGCTCTCTCCTGGTGTCACGACCCCAATTTTCCTTCGTAGGATGTCACGATAACATCTAGTCTCTAAGACTAGGTAAACCTAACATACATGCAAAATTTAATTGAGAATTTATAAAAACCTTCAAATATCTCGACAACTATCATATAAAGAAACTTCGTAGCTCAACAGAATACACTTCCCAAAATCCGACGAATACAAGTCACAAGCTCTATAAGATGTTACTGAACATCCCTATACATCAGTGTCTATAAAAAGATAAGAAAATGAAATAGACTAGATAGAGGGTGACTTCGAGGCCGGCGGACGCCGAAAGGTATACCGTGAAGTCTCCGAATCTGAACTCGTCTCACTGGTGCCTGGACTGGTAGAAGGTACTTGGATCTGCACAAAACAAATTGTGCAAAAGCATAACATGAGTACACCACAACGGTACCCAATAAGTGCCAAGCCTAACCTCGGTAGAGTAGTGATGAGGTCAGGTCAAGGCCCTACTGGAATAAAAAAGAAACCAAACATGTATATGACAGTATAGTAATGATAACAAAGGAAATGAAAAGAGATATACTGAGAATTGCTACATTGAACTAAGGCAAATAATTCATCACGGAAGAAAACAAGGAATTATATGACACGAAAACAAAGCAACAAAACACAAGTGAAGTAATAGAAAAGTATCAACAATAATCACTAGCGAGGTACCGCCTCGTAGTCTCAAATCACAAAATAATTCACAATCTTTACTTATATCACTGCAGGAGCCTTCCATTTAGTTTGAAAATTATTTTTCCCGAAATAACTTCCCGCGTTTTACCCCACATTATCATATTGCGTGATTTCAAGCAGTTCCATTACTAGAAATATGCGTATCAAGCCCACCTTATGTCACCGCATGCATTTCAACCCCAAAATATTATACCACTGCATGTGTATCTGTAACGACCCAACCAGTCGTTTTGAGCATTTGCACCTCGCTTAGTAGTTTACGGGCATGAGTAGGTCCATATGATAAATTATTACTTATGTGAATCGTCGATTTTGATTTTCAGGTTATTCGAAATCAAATTGGAAAAATAGATTTCATTATCGAAGCTTTAAATTGGTAGAGTTGACTAAGTTTGATTTTTTGTGAATTTGAACCCGGAACGGAGTTTTGATGGTTTCATTATATCCGTTGGGTGATTTTGGACTTAGGAGCGCATCCGGATTGTGATTCGGAGGTCCGTAGTGGAATTTGGCTTGAAATGGCAAAAGTTGAATTTTTGAGAATTTTAATCGGGGGGATGACTTTTTGATGTCGGGGTCAGAATCTAATTTTGGAAATTGGAATAGTTCCGTAATGGGATTATGTGACATATGTGAAAACTTTGAGGTCAATCAGACATAATTCGATAGGTTTCAGCATCGGTTGTGGAAGTTGAAGTTTCAAAGTTCATAGATTTCGATTTGAGGTGCGATTCGTCATTTGGATGTGGTTATGCATGATTTGAGGCCTCGAGTAGGTCCGTGTTATATTATTGTACTTGTTAGTATATTCAGACGGGGTCCTGAGTGGCCCGAATGAGTTTTGGAGGAGGTTCAGATCATTTTCACTTCATATGCAAAGCTAAAGGCTGCTGGTTCTGGTATAATCGCACATGCAGTTGGTTTGCACAGGTGCGATGGCTGCAGAAGAGACAAAGGCATCACAGATGCGAGATGAGATCTGGATGAGGAAGACTATAGAAGCGGAGATTTGGACGCATATGCGATGCTGCAGGTGCAGCAGCTCGAGCGCAGGTGCGGAGTTGATGGGTGTCGCACCTGCGATTGCGCAGATGCGGGCAGGGAGTCACAGAAGCGGAAAAAGTGAGGAAGACGAGCAGCGCAGGTGTGAAGTGTTTCCGCAAAAGCGCTGGTTACAGGTGCGACGAATTGTCCGCAAATGCAGAAGTGCTGGGCAGAATGTTATATACAAGGGTTCGCGATTTTGGCTTTATTTGTACATTTTCAAGCTCGGATGGAGGCGATATTTGGAGAAAATTTCACCATATGAATTGGGGTAAGTGTTCTGTACTCGGTTTTGGTTATATTGCATGAATCTATCTTCATTTGTATCAACTGGTTGATGTATTTAAAGAGAAATTTGGGGGGTTTTGGCCTAAAGTTTCATAATATGAATTTTCGAGTTTTGAACATTGAATTGGAGTCGGATTTGAGCGAAACTAGTATGGTTAAACTCGTAATTGAATGAGTTGTTGAATTTTGTAAATTTTGTCGGGTTCTAAGGTGCGGGCCCGGGTTGGGTTTTTGGCCGATTTCGGGCATTTGATTCAAGATTTGATCTTTTTCGATCGGGATTGGTTCCTTTAGCATTGTTTGATGTACTTGAGTTGTTTTTGGTTAGTTTCGAGCCGTTCGGAGGTCGGAACACACGGGATGGAATCTTTGGAGCATCGTTGGCTTGCTCGACATTGATATTGGCTCGTTCGAGGTAAGTAACTCTTCTAATCTTAGTGCTGAGGGTATGAAACCCCAAAATACATGTTTTGTGATTGGTATTGAGGTGACGCACATGCTAGGTGACGGGCGTGTGGGCGTGCACCATGTGAATTGGGACTCTATTGTTTCCATGGCATTGTATATTGGTCCTACTTTGTTGATATCCGTGTTTTCACCATGTGATAAAGTAGTTAAGCTGTCAATCATGCTAGATATCATGTTTAGGCATTATGCCGATATTGTCTGGACATATAGTGGTCGTTTTTTACTGTCATCTCACTGATTTCATTGACATTTCGTACTTATTCATATTCATGCATTCATATCATATCTCAGTCTCAGTGATTTATTGATACATCATATCATTGTTGTCGGGCTAGTTTCATGACATTGTGAGCCCGTGAGTGAGACTGGAGAGATTGATGACTGAGTGAGGCCGGGGCCTATTTGTGAGGATGCTGTCACTATAGCATGTGAGTTGTCCGTGCAATACGTGAGTTATCCGTGCAATTCCCGATGTTGATATTATAGCATGTGAGTTGTCCGTGCGACACGTGAGTTGTCCGTACGATTCCAGGTATTGATATTATGGTACGTGAGTTGTCCCTGCAATACGTGAGCTATCCGTGCGGATTATAGTGCTTGGGGTGAAAGGAGCCCCTCCGAAGTCTGCACACCCCCAGTGAGCGCAGTCGACTATAAACATGGATCAAGCTGTACACATAGCGGGTATTATACATCGCTGAGTGATTGAGTGTACTGAGCATAGTGAGAGAGAATGCGAGAAAGTGAGATTGAGTACTCTGAGAGCGTGAGTACATGAGCTCATCATCGAGGTGCATTGCATTTGATATACGTACTTGAGATACATGCATAGAGGTGCATTTCCTTCTGCTACCCAGTTTTGGGGACATTTATGATTCTACCTGCATTTTGACATGTAGGCATAGAGAAGTACTTTCTTCATGCTATCTGAAAATGAACGTCCTACTATTTGTTAAAAGGGGTTTTGGGAAAAATCAAAGTTTTCAAACTTACTCGTATATTGGCTTATCGGTAAAAGTTTTGTGTTTTCACTGAGATACTTGAAAAGAAATGCCCATTTTGTTTTTCTGGAACTGTGAACAAACTGAGCCTTTTATTTCTGAGATTCTTCTTTTGTTTTTGTACTATACTGTTATGAACTGTTGTGGAATATTGGTGTTGGACCCGACCCTTCTGTTAGCTCGTCATTACTTTCAACCTAATGTTAGTGTCACGCCCCAACCTGAAGGGACGTGGCCGGCACCCGGTACCATACTCGGCCCGAGCGTACCACTCTGTAATTGTGAACTCTAGAGGAATAACCCTCAACCTACGCCGATGAGACCATAATCTGAATCATCTGAAAATATCGTCTGTCTCATCTAAGGGGTAAACATACCCAAACACTCATATATATATATAAATGTACAGACTGACGAGGCCGCCGTGAACATCTACTGTTATACAAACTATACAGGACTTGTCTACAAGCCTCTAGAGATAGTTGAACTATATCATGGTCGGGACAGGGCCTCGACCTACCCATCAAACCTGTATATATAAAACGGACTCCAAGGTCTAGACCTGGTAACTCCGGGGAAGTGGAGCTTACCAACCAAGCTGATATTTGGCTCTGTCTACTGGGAAGGTCTATCCAGCTGTCTATCAGGACCTGCAGGCATGAAATGCAGCGTCCCCAACAAAGGGACGTCAGTACAAATAATGTACTGAGTATGTAAGGCAACAAAATAACTGAAAGCTGAAACTGAATTGATGATATAATAACGAAATATAACTGGGAGTCAAAAATAATCTGAAGATATGCTTACCTGCTGATACTGACTCAACTCTCTCCATATAGTATGTAAAAAAAGTTGTCCGGCCCTATAAGGCTCGGTATGTGTAACTGCTCTGCCGTAGTAGGCTCGCTCATAGGCGCTCGGCCATACTAGGCTCTGTATCTCGGCCATTCTGGGCTCGCTCATAGGCGCTCGGCCACAGTAGGCTCGGTATATACTTACCATCTGATCAGTGGTTGCCCAATAGGGGCCTGCCCATCGATTATAGCTCGATGGTGGTAAAAATACTGTAACACTGTATATATATATATACTCTCTGCTCTCTTAGATGAAATAAGACAATACTAAACTGAATATGAAGTCCCGATAAGGGAGAATACTGTAACTTCTGAGACTAGGATAATGTGAATAAATTCAGGAATACGAACTTCTCTTTATGCCTCGTTATCAAACTCATGTAGTTACGGGATCATGCCAAAATGAAGAAAGGTTTAGCCTTAACATACCTTATCACAATATTTCCAATCACCAACTTGAACTCACCTCTTCTCACCTTAATCTACAACAATGATAATAATACTATCATTAAGTTACGAAAGGTACAACTAACGCACAACGAACGACAAGCTTATTTTGTATTAAAACGGGCAGCATCTCCCCTATAATTCTTACTTCCTCCAAATTCAAGATAACACCAACAATACAAGAACAGAACAATAACAACATATATACGTCATTTTCCAGTCCTATATACACCATCAAATACTACAAAACAGCCCAACACACCCCAATCTCTTCATACACAAAACGACCACCGTGGTAGTGTCAAACGACCCGGAAATGTTATGATGAACGACCAGCCCAACATCCTGCATTTATGTGGTGTTTCTCCACACCCTTCCTCCTCCAAAACTCTCACAAAACAGTAGTAAAAGACGCTGCCCAACAGCACAACAAAACAGTCCACAAAACAGTCCGCTACAAGTGAATAACTCGAACTCACGGCTTCCGATCACCGTCCCGTGAGTTCTTACAAGTATAGAACGACTTACCATGAATTTACAGCAGACAAAATGGATGAAAGAGAGCAGTAAACTCACCTTATTTGTTGGATAACTCAGCTCCTATCTTGGTTCTTCAAACTCTAGGTTTTACCTCCAATTAGAACTTGAAAGGGAGAGAAAATCAATTAGGGTTTGTGGGAAATTTTTGGGAGGATTGTTTTGCAGAGTTTATGTCTGATTATTATGTTCTATTTTAGGTCTAATATATGAAGAAAATAGGCCTTTTAATGGCCTCTTTGGACGACCCGAAATGGCCCATGTTTGGGCTTTCATTTAAGCAAGTAGGTGACACACCTACTTGTCACCTAGCAGCTTGCGCAGTATCGCAAACATGCCCATATCGCTCCACTCCGATATCGTATTGACAAACAGTTTAATGCGTTGGAAAATAGACTCATAGATATTTAATTTGATAGGTGGAACACCCCATAACGCTAAGTATATTGGGAGAAAATCGCAGTTACAGTGGACCCAAAGTTTCAGTAAAACTTATGAATGTAACTTGTGATGACTTTCATCGACTTTTGTTCCACAACTCGCTTGACTTCAAAACATAACACACGGAT